>WSTV01000013.1:73809-165315 GCA_019632285.1 Tulasnella sp. 332
CCTTTTGGACTCCTCAAGGTCTGCGAGTCGTTTCGTTTCCCTTTCCGCTTCGGCCGCTTTTTCTGCCTGAGCTTTACGCTCCGTTTCCTTGGCCTCCTCCGCTTGCTTCATCCTGAGCTCGATCTCAGCTGCCTTCGCTCTTGCACGCATGCGTTGAGCCTCCCTCGCCTCCTCTTCTTCCTGTCGCCTAGCTTTGGCCCGTTCTGCCGCCGAGTGCATCGTGACTTTGTGAATGCCTTCTAGATCCAGGATAGGTATAGTCTCAAGCTCAGGAATCGCCAGGGGCGCCGACATCACCTGAGCAACCTCGACGGTCGCATTTTCCGCTGGCAGTTCAAGAACAGTAGAGGAAGCTGTAGTCTCTCCAACACCATCCCGATCGGACAGCTTTTGCTTGGACAGCCCAGGCGACCTGGGCGCCGAAGACGTTGTAGAGCCTCGACGTTGATACATAGACCCACGAGATTCAGATACATGTGAGCCGGCAGCGTCAGAAGGCTGAGATCTAGCGACCGGGGGCAGTTGACGATCATGGTCGGTAGAATTCCATCGACCTGGAATTGGCCTTGCACTCTGTTGCTGCGTAGGCTCGTCTCTCCCTGCCCACTTTCGGTGTGAGTTCTTCCCCCATGCTGCCCCTTCAGCGCCAGGTGGCGGTGGCGGTGGCATATCATTCCTTCTGCCACCGTCTTGTCGTCCTCGCTCTGCTCCCCATCCCGTCCGGCCATGACGATCATCAAGTGGACGATTCGGCGTGATTGGCGATACTGCAGAATGCGGAGGCGCGTCACGATCAGAGAAATCCTTCCCTCGATGATTGTGATTCTGCGGTAGATCTCGTGATAGAAACTGAGGTGTGGTGATAGTAGAGGGCCGTCCAGATGCACTTCCATGAGACTCTCTTCTACCCCAGGCCCCCGTAGGCGGCTTCACTGTAAGATCTTTGTTGTATGGCTCCAACCGATTCGACCTCTCATTAAAGAGCACCTTGTCCCGGTCACCCTGCTCAGACGGCAATGCGGATATTGAGTGAGCTGGAGATGGCAGCTTCCGAGGGATGATGACGGGCGATGTCCTGGAGTGTGAAGGGGGCCTTCGCTGGTCGTGCGCGCCCCTCGGCCAACTGCGGTCGTAATCATCAGGAAGTCGATCCTCTTTCCGGATGGGGCCGTTGGGCGCACGATCTCCAGAAGTCAGCAAAAGACTTGAAACGTTTCCAGGTAGGGTAGATTTTTCATGAGTCGTCTCAAAGTTAGGAGGGGGCGCCTCTATAGATGCTGACGGGGGAACGCTGTACTGAGTGCCGTCAGCGAATTTGACGACTGTCTCGAAAAAGTCACTGTCATCTCTCGTGTCCTTGGAGGGAGTGGAACCTTTCAGATTCCCGACACTGCTATACATTGAAAATCTTGCTTACATCGCCCCAGTGGTGACCGTTCGGGTCGAGATGACGACCTCTAAAGGCATCATCCTGCTGCTGTGAGGCTGCAACCTCTGCTTCAAGCTTAGCTTGCAGAATCTTCGACGCCCGATCTAACCGAAAATATATTGATGTACAATGAGTTTACATTATCTTTAAAAGCGGCGCATGACAAATCCAGTCCGCTCACTCTGAGATTTTGCCTGGGTGACCACCTCTGCAGCAGTTGGGAAGTCCTTAACGGTATCAAGCACCAGCTCAGAGGCCCCTTTGGCAACATCCCCCCATGGTTTACCTGGGCTAGCATTCCTCCCGATGGTTTTGGCCTTGTCCAAAGAATGGAAGCCGTTGGATACACTGAGCGTCCTCCCTTGACCGACTCCTGGAGTGTTCGCTGGTGATGGAGCTATACTCGATGTCGAGGAGCCAGCCTTCGAAGCGGTCGTCCATCCCGCTGTACTCGCGGCGGAGGACACAACTCCCGTGGTCGCAAGCTTGCTTGTAACGAGGCGAGATGGATGGGCGGAAGAGTTGGCTTGCGCGAGCCGTGCTATGTTTCAGGGAACAAGTCGGAAGCGAAGATGGAAAAAAGCGGTTACAAGTCAGAAGAAATCTGGTAAAAAGTTATTGCTAGGCGATTGCTTCGAGAAACTCACAAGTTGCGGAAGACCCTGCATTGCTGTTCTTAGAGCTCTGAGAGCCTGAGATCGATGTAGAGCTCTGAGAAGACGTCGCCATCATCATGAACGTCTGCTTGCTGATAGTGGCGGAGCTGAAGCGCTTAATGGCAGCAGGTGGTTGTGCGATATTGGATTTGACAGATGACGTTGGCGAAGTCTCAGATGGTACCGACGGCACAGGCTGAGGTACTCCATCTACGCCAGAAGTCTCGACGTCATTGGTGCTGACAGTGTGATCATCTGGTGACGGTCCGCTGCTGTTGACTTCTCCTGGCACTGCTTCAGTTGCTGCCTCCCCTTCTCCGCCCCTCCTCCCCTCCTCTTCCGATCTTTCCGGTTGTTCCTTCAGAAGCTCACAAGGCTGATCTGCTGGTGGTTGGGATTGGACATCGTCGACGGAGGTTTGCATGAATAGCGCACAGGCTGTATGGGGTGTCAAAAGGTACTAGAGCCTGTGGCCAAAGTGTACCTCAGTCCACATTGACATTACGGCGATTATACAGACGGAGCCGTTAACACCATCACATTATTGAGAGCTGAGAGCCAGGACCCAAACAGGAAAGATGAATATACGGAAGGCGCAATCTATCTTAAGATATGAAAGATAGAAAGAAATCATTTCTTTTCGGCCTCTTTGGGCTTTTCAGGCGCTGGAGGGGGGAGCTTGAAGTCCACTGGTCTGGCATCCCGCCCTTCTCCAAGCATCTCCCAGGGAGAGAGAGCTCCTCCGAAGTCACTGAAGATATAGTCTTCAGAAAATTTCAAGTAGTTAGGGCCAAAGATTGAAACGTACCGGAAGGCCTGGGTGAGTT
Organism: Tulasnella sp. 332; assembly: GCA_019632285.1. NCBI lineage: Eukaryota > Fungi > Basidiomycota > Agaricomycetes > Cantharellales > Tulasnellaceae > Tulasnella > Tulasnella sp. 332. The sequence continues at coordinate 76,722 of WSTV01000013.1, forward strand.
GCAGCGGCTCATACACAACCCTCTTCTTCTCCTCGTCATACCGAACTTCCGTGTATCCCTAATGAACGCCGCATTCAGGCAAAGAGTAGGATAGAGATAACAGAATAGCTCACCGTCAAGGGGAAGTCTTTCCGGAGAGGGTGGCCCTCAAAGCCGTAATCGGTGAGGATACGTCGCCTGCCGAGCCCCACCTTCAGCCACACATTGAGGTTTAAACGACACAATACTCACAGATCCGGATGACCACTGAAGAAGACTCCATACATATCCCACACCTCTCGCTCATACCTGGGAGATAAGACGATGAGTCGTCGCTTCGTTGCCTCTATCTTGATATACATGCGCTACTCACCAATCTGCACCTCTGAACACTCCGGTGACACTTGGAACAGGTGTGACTTCATCTGCATATGTTTTGACCCGAATCCTGGAGTTATGCCTGTGGCTTAGCAGGTTGTAGACAACCTCAAACCGGTGGCTCCTGGTCGGGAAGTCGACACCGCAAATATCCATAACGGTCCTGTACTGGCAATTGTCGTGATCCCTCAGGAACGTCAAGGTCGGCACAATCGCAGAGGGGGCGACATATAGGGTGAGCTCATCTCGAAGGACTGAGAATTGCTGGATGAATTTGGGGAGGCATTGGGTGAGGTATGAGCCATACGCGTGTAATGACGGTGCAACAGCTTTGTATTTGGTATCGTATGGATTCACGCCTGTTGGCTCGCTGAAGGGTTTCGCAGCAGTAGCTAGGAATGTGAAGATATCAGAACGGTTCTGCTGGTGGGATCCTTGAGGGAAGCACACCTTGAAGATGGCTGGCAGATGTGTGCAGTGAGCGAGCCATTGTCTTGCACGTCGATGAACTACATGCTGGTTTGATCACCGCACGTAGAGAGCCTGTAGCCGATCGCAGCGACATTGGAGACATTTGGGAAGAGAGGCACTGGTTCGGATGTCAACGATAGCTTCACACGCGGCGTCTGATGTCTCCGCATCCGTCGCCAATTTTTACTGGAAAGTGACGGCACGCAATGACAGCGCTGAGGCTCCTGGGACTATACTTCACAATCTTGGCGGGCTCTTGTACTAGCTGGCTGTATGGCTATAGTATCCCTCTCGCCGATCGTGCTGGTTTTGCGTGAAATCGCTGGCACAACTTGCCAGAGGCGACAAGTCGTAACCAGAACACAGCTTTCAAGTCCTGCTAAATCTGGTTATGCCCGAGCTACAAAATACCGAAACAATGACTCTGGGAACACAAATTATCCAGGAACTTGCGACACAATGGGATAAAATGATAGAGATGAGAAGAAAACAAAGCACACATTGGTAACGAAAAGGCATCGAGAGACACGATCTATCGCGACGACTTCCACCAGCTTCTGATGGAATGACCAATCTCTTCGATTTCCTCACAGAAGCCTCCAACCTCTTGACGGACGTCATGTGCGGTGTCAACACACATTTCAACCTCTGCACCCACCCGAATCGCTTCCAACTCGGCCGCGTGTGGGTTGCCCTCCAGTCCTTCGATGTAGTCGGCCACAGAAACCTTGTTATCGATCCATTTAGAAACCCACTGAGAGAGTGCTAACTCAGCAGGAGTGTCGACGTCGGGGAAGGTGCGGACTTCGACGTTGTCACAAATAATCAGGAATGCTGGCCTGAGAGCGTCTTCATTATACACCACCAACTCATCGCTCCCGAATTGAGTGTGGCAAACCCCATGGACCTGATGAAGAAAGACTCAGCTAGGTGTGACGTGACATGGCCTAGCGGATTTCTCACTGAGTTGTAACCATCGGGAACCTCTTTTAGATACTTGAACCACCTATCCGTGTCGATTGTCCTTCCAAGCGAGACTGCGTTTACCATGATCGCTTTGTATCTTGAGTCTTCAGCGGTCTCAATGTTTTTGGCGTATGCCACCGACCTGCGCCGAAAAGAGCCAATCAGCTACAAAAGAAGATGTGTGGTAAAGGTTGTAATAACTGACGACGCACTTGGAAGACATTTTCGCAGAGTAAAGACCTGCTCCAAGCCTGAAAAGCAATGTAAGATACGTCCGGCATGAGTCACGAGCCGGTTCGACTGACAATCCGTCACGCCTCGCATATGCGATCTTGTAGCCTCCTTCCATTATATTGCAAAGAGGGCAATCATGACATAGTTTAGCGTCCGCTCCAGGGTCTCCAACCGTACACTTGCGAGTCGTGCCGTGAAAGAGGAAAGTCTCATTCCCTACACGAGAGCTTTTGGATCGTCAGGCTATATGCACAACTAACTCTTGGCGACGGGCTTCACCGATATTCTTCATATCGCTGTTTCAGCCCCGACTGAATCTGCTCAATTTCGAAGATGCGATACACATGAGGGACTTGATCGTTCGTACTGGCGTCGATGCCATACGCATTTGTGAAGAAGCTTTCCACTAAAGGAGATGGTCAGTGACCTGGACCTTGACGTATCAAGCGCGACTTACGCCTGCTGTAATCGGCACTCCTGCTGTCAAGCTCTATCAGATCAGTCATTTTCGGGTAGGTGTTGGTTCAGAAAGGATGGCGGGTGGCTGGGCCGTGGATTGGAACGCTCTCTATGTACCCAAGATTGAACGGCTCAGTCGATGATAGCCATCTTTCAGCTTGAAAGGCCAATCTATCACGAATCACCTTATTATTCCTAGGCGGCACGTAAAGGAGTCGGAGAGTGTGACGGTACGAATGCGACGGTTGGATGAGGGATGAGTCAGGTTGTGGAATCAGTCAAAGACAACGACGAGCACGATGAACATGATAGCAGCCCACCTCCTTGCGTCCCTCTAAATACCCTAAGGGCCCAGCTGGGCCGAAAGAGTAAGGATGGTATGTGCACCTCCCGGGGTGCATGTCTCACACTGTACTAGATGGTGACTTCCTGACAGGCTGCTCTGAGCACCACCTCATGTAAACCGCGTCCTCTCGAAGCCATATCTTTAGTATTATACATGCTTCCCATTGATAGTGCGACATCGACAGGAGGCCGTGTCCAGGTGGCTTAGTTGAGCTGAGCCTATTGGTATAGGCATATTAAGGGAAGAGATAAGTTATCCTCCACAGACTATGTCTTTGATTGAATTTTGACAGGTATTCAGCCGTCTCTCGGGGACGGATCGAGGAATTCGAGTTCACGAGTCCAAAAGGGCAATATAATCAATACCCGGTCTTTACAGCATAACGCCGTCGCTTGCCGGTTCTCAGCCAGAAGGTTGGTAGCATGTTGTGAAGCGGGAGGATAGAGCGAGGCCAAGAGCACCGGACGGCTAACCCTCAGAGAAGCTCGAGGATAAGTGCCTCGTTTTTGTTACATGAAAACTGTATCTGGCCAGCCACTGGTGCATTTGTTTCTGCCCTACAGAGCTGCTGGAAAGGACCCAAAGCACTGGCGCAACATGCCGGTCATCCCCTTTCGGGATGGAAAATAAAAATCGAAGCGTTTTGGCGCAATTTTGGGTTAGCGGGCAGAAGTATAGCGTTGACAATCGGAAAATGCCGAGTGACTGCCCTCGACATGCATGAGCCACTGTTGCACACATCTCTGCTGGATCCAATGATATGCACAGCAAGTTAGGACAATGCATAGGAGGGCGCGCAAGTCTGGCGCGGGTACAAGGAAAAGATCAAGGATCACCATACAGACAACATGGACCGGCTGTTCGATGGAATGCATGGAAAACCAACGTCGCCTTCTTCCCAAGTTTGGAGCGGTCGATTTCAGTCTATGCGAAGTAGTTGGGTGCGAGCTGTTCGAAACTTCAGTTGGTTCTGTGCACACGCGTGGGATCCGGATGACATCTAAATTAGTAAGGATGAATTCATATCATGATATGCATTAGTTGTGGGGTAAAGAATCTACACAATGCGGTCCCGAACAACAAGGGGCCGACACCGTGAGGCTGGAAGAACAGAAGCGTTGGAGCATGTTTCGCTATACGTCTCCGAACAGCTTCTGTACCCGTTTCAATATAGAATCCTTTGCTGGATCTGAGAAGGGAACGGTTAGTCGGTCCTGGATACAGCCGGAAGGAAAAGAAAAGACTCACCGTATGGATGATCCTTGGACGGGATCTCTAGGAGAGCTGGGAACGCTTGCTCATACGCGTCAACTGTCGGCCGTATCTTCTCGGCCACCTGGATGATTCCATGTCTTATGAATACTCATCCAAACCTCTCTCTTTACGCTGTATTATTAACGACGCACATGTTGGTTGATAAGTAAGATCGCGATATCTTTCCGTTCAGTAAAGTCCTGAAATGCGGATTCGATGGTGGAGACCTGCGTTTCTGGAGGTGGACAACAAGTCAACAGCTGAAGGTAAGAAAGTTTAAAGATATATAGCAACTTACTCGCATCTACCACAAGGAAGTTCTTCTTCTGCCTATCACTGACATTGCCAATGCCCGCTAGGAGGAGGCCAGTGATTGTGTCCTGCACAGACGGTGGAAGTGCTGGTGTTAGCTTCACTCCTCTGGTTAACAAGATTGAAGAACTTGCCTCGTCTCCTATGACGGCCAATAATACTCTGTCCCTCTGCGATGGTGTGGTCATTGGTCGAGTGCGTCAGGGTCCAGTCTATCAACAGATCTTGACCGTGGTGGCCTCTACTCCTTATCTTGATCTAGACTGCTGTGCAAGGTCACGCAGATGCGTTTCAGAGGGCTCGCTTTGGTTGGGCCAGAGAGAATACCACAGTTTGAGCTCGCTGTTTCAGTACTATTCTCAACAGTGATATTGCCAGAGATGGACCAATTGATCGCGCCCCACTTCGGTAACCTGAGAGAACTGGCGAGGAAAGTTACAGTCGAAATCAGTTAACGTCACATAAAGCTTTCTTGCCTGAGTTATACACGTGGGGTCGACGTAGCTTAGATTTGCTACATCGGCAGGGTGCCGCGTGCATGCGTCTACGGTTCTACGCAAGCCACTGGGGATTGACTAATGTGGTCATAGACTTGCACTTTTCCTGCCGATGTTCCTTTTTGTGTTGGAAAGCTCCAAATCCGGCACGATTTAATTGTAGGATGGAGGACCAGAATTCTGGATTTCCTCACATCTTATCTTATCAGCGAAGGCGAAGGTGGGGTTCTAACGTGATATCTGTAGGTCAAGTGACCTGATCTGTGTGCACCTGTGGCTACCGCTGCCTAACCCGCGAAGCACATATATATGGGTTGGCACCTCCTTCCCTTCCGTAGCCTATTACTTCACTCTCCCCTCTCACTCAATCTTGATCCTCTGTAGCACAATCACAATGAGCGCTGACAACACGAACGATACCAAAGTGATCATTCCTACCACTCCAATCAACATCACGACCACACGCGGCCGACGCAGCTCCACCGTATCCTCCATGCCTGTCCTTTCCAACTCACCGACATCCCCACTCCCAGCCTCGATCCAAACGCCTGCATCTGCCTTCTCCCAGCTGATGGCCACACACTCACGTGGTGGTACCAACGACGACAGTGCAAAGGGTGGCCCCAGTGGCTCTCCCACCTCTCCACTCGCGTATTTCCTTGGAGCGGCCTCTCCCAAGTTTAAAGGCGACAGTGCGAACGGAAGTTTCTTTGGGGGCTCTGTCGTGACCGCCATCGACGAGGATGAGGATTCAGGTCCACCGGGTGGAGGAGCGATCGGCCTATTTGGCGTCGGGAATCATACGAGGAGGGCGTCCTGGGCTCAGAATCCCGTAAGCATCGCTCCTACCCAGCCGGCCAACGATCGTGGCACTAGCGTCTTGAGGCGTCTTAGTCTCTCGAGTCCCTTCCAACGAGTGAGTGGAGAAATAATTTGCTCACTTCTCGACTTCTTCCGTGCCAGGAGCGTGTGCTGAATGCTTACCGTTCCGTGCTTTTTAGCCGACTTTCAATCTTCCTTCCGCACCACCATCGGCCAAGACCCCTCCACGCCGTTCCCCTCCCCTCGTCCAACAACCCAGAGGACAGTCACTACAGCGTGCTGCGACGATTGGCGTCAGTCCCCCTGTCAAGAAGCGTGCTATCAGCCCCATGGGCGAACGGTTGCTCAAGGGTCATTTCGACGGCTTCTAGTCGTCACCCATCAAGTTCCATTACGCTGCATATCCAAAAATGCGACAGTAGACCTCGGGCTTCATATCGTGGACTGAGAATGTCTGCATTCACCCCGGCTTGGTGACCTATCTATTCTCAGTGTATATCGCTTGTCCCCACCACCTATCCCACTTTTACCTATATGTATCCGAGTTCTTATCTCCATCCTTGTACAGTAGACTTGCTACGTATTCAGGCATACATACCAATGCAAACAACTGAAAGTGAAAGACACTGCCCTATCGGCCGAGGGTCCAAGATCAATGACGTGTGCCCTTGTACCACCACGGCACAATGATTGGTCGTGCATAGCAACATCAAATAGATAAAATGACCATATTATATTTGAATCATGTACATCTTGTAGTTATCAAATGAGGAGAAAACCGGCGGCTGTCAACCACAACCGGGAAAGTAATCATGTTAAGAGTAGTCAGCGTATCATAGAGTTGTGAAATGAAAATCCCGATACGAGGTCAAGAAGCCAAAAGAGTTCATACGGCTTGCCCCATTCAATGCTTTATAGATCCCTTTCGATCAGGAAGAAATCGATATGAATGCTTGGACAGTTGAGCGATTCATGCCCTAGGGATTATCGAATCCAATTCGTCCTCGTCGACGCGAATCTCGACGCATTCGACCTCATAATCCATCTCGTTGGAGCTCGAGAAGAAGTTGTTATTCACGAGGTTGGACTTGCTTGCCGTTGGGCTGCTCCCCATTGGGGTAAAAGAGCTTGGTGGTGACGACGCGATGTCTAAATTATACGGAAATAGGGGTTTTAATTAAAGCCCGGGAGCAATGCGAGCACAGCAGCGATTGGGATACGCACATCGCTCTTTGATGTAGGACGGTACAAAGAGGTCTTGGTTCCATACGAAGCCTTGGCTTGAGCGAATAGTCAGAATGGGCCTGTTTATACAAGGGTAATGTTGAGTATTTCGTTTTCAGAGGAGTGATGATCAAGCCCACCTGTACACTGACTCTTGCTCTTCACCTCTGTGCCTCCTGGACTTCTTCTTCTTGGACTTCCTCTTTGAAGGGCTTTCGTGCTCGACCTTCACTTCTACTTCCATCTTATCATCCGCATCCGTTGATTCTGAAACGACGACCTCCTTCTTCTTGCCCTCCCGCTTCTCAGCGCGCAGCCTTTCAGACGCGTCTTCGCTGTCTTCCTCGTTGCCACTGGGCGGGCAAGGAATGTCCTGGGGCTCAAGAGTGGTTTTGCCATTTTTGGCGCCCGCAATGGCGACGGGTACCTTGACGTCCATATCCGCGTCGACGACTTCCCAATTTCCTGATATAGGTACAGGGATGCTCTTCATCTCCGAGCGCTCTACAGGAGCGTTGGATGAGCCTGGGGACCTGTGTTCATCCTCGTCCAGGTTGGACGAAGACTCTGTCCCAGAATCTTCACACTCGTCGTCGCCTGATGATGACGTCGGCGAAGACGACCGAGAGTACGGGTCAGGCTGTGGCAGTTCGTAGCACACGAAAGTAGGAGGGGTGGCGCATCTAGAAGGCGGACGACAGGAGAGAGCAACGGTAGATAAGGTGGTGGACATTTAGTATAATAAACGTATTGCGTTTTAATTGAGACCAAAGCGGGGGACGTTACCTAGGACCGTATATCCTGCGCTTGAAGTAAGAGCAGCTGCTCATGATGCTTTTTTTCGTTTGTGAACGGGTGGTGTATTGAGAAGAGAGTGGTATTGCTGGCTGAGTACCAAGGTGTGGGTAGGAACGGGACTCTACGGCACTGTAGCGGCGCGCAATAAGAACGACGGAGGACCAGGCCTTCGCACAATGGCACAGCCACATCCACCCCTTACTATGACTCACCTGAGTGGGACGAATCTGTAATGAGTGGAACGCATACATCTCCAGACTACTACCGACAGCTACCGCTAATGCACGACTCCGATCGCTAGGACCCTCACAATACGAGGCTCCTCTGTCGAAGCCAGCTGCTCGCTGTCCCACCGTGCAATGTCGTTGCTGATTTCTTTCGACGCCTTGGTATAGTCGCCTTCATTCCGCGCTAGAGCTTCCTCCACCGTCCGTCTGAAGTTCTTGGATGTGCCATACATGGCATCTACGATGCCAACCGGCCTGCCGGGACGCAATGTCAGGTTATTGTCTGCAATTAAAGCCACAACTCAGTGCTCACCCAAAGCCCCCATTGAAAGCAAAATGATGGTAGTCGTGGTTAAGGGCGTCATGCCAGTAAGGCTAGTGGAATGAATATTAGCTGGCATTGCCCCTACGGATCGTTGTCTGACCCACAATGTTATAGCCAGAATGTACCGCCAAGGTATAAATCAATAGATCGGAGAAGTACATGATAATTTGTGATACGCTCCTCAGCATTATATACCTTTTAGAGAGGGACACTCTACTCACTCATACTCCAGTGAGAGCCAAGTATAGAAAGACCTAGATGCAACGCGACTAAGCCCAAATCAGATCTAGAACCGAGACAATGTTTGTATACCTAGGAAGACCGGGATGATGTTTGAGAACAGTTGCTCGGGCATGGTGCCGTACATAGCTGCCAGTGCGACTGGTGCAGTGTATTCCTAAGCGCTCAGAGGTCAGTGGTATGATAGTTGGAAACCAAAAGAGGACAGTGCATGATGCTTCTTGTGGAATTTTGCGTAGAACCTCGGACTATGAAAGAGTCGATGAACATGGAAGAAGCCGATCTGCCGCAAGGCGATGGGTAAGGTTATATAAATCGGTGAGAGACTTAACAGCAGGGCTCACATCGGTGCACACAAGGCAAAAAACCAAATGCCTACGGTCTCCAAACACCGGGCAACGGCAAATCCGTCCTGATCCCCCGCCACGGTGCGACCCACTTGGCCATCACAAAAGATAGCGGCAAGTTCACGAAGAGTTAATTCCTCAGCAGAATCAAGCAGATCTTGGCGTACTCCTTCGGTCCGATACGTTTCCATGGCTGAACTTTGTATTTCATCAGCCACTTCGGTCGCTCCGTCAGATCAGCCAGCATAAAGCCGAGACCGATCACTCAGTAAACGCCGGAGGTGATCAAGAACGTTATCACGAAGTGAATATAGAATGGGGTGTAAGCATCGCTCACCCGGACGTAGAGCCGTTGTGCCCATACCGTTCGATTGATGGCAATAGTAAGTACCTGAATGAACGGCACGAGTCGACCGCATTCCCGTGTTCTCAAGCCTAATGACCGTTGCAATTAGTGACATCACTATCAGGAGCGACAAGGCACACTAACACCGCTGCCGAGTTCACTATCCCTCCTGGCCATGTCTTGATCTTCCGGCCCAAAGGATCGGCTTGGTGGGTTACGCGCGTCTCATGGGCCGTCGTATTTGATTTCATTTGTGGGTGAGGGGGAGCGATGTTGGTGATGAGAGGGAAGAGGGGATGTATGTGAAGACGGAACGTCGCACGATGTAGGTATATAAACAGCAAGAGATCCGATAAAGAATAAGATTTCACATGTGGCTTCCCGTAGGAGTTTCAAAAGTCAATACTCTTTCATGTTCATCATTCATGGGCTCACGCAATGAACTATCCCTCAGAAGCCCTCCATGTGATGCGCCACACCACTTACTCTTATCCGTGCGTGACCGTGGATCGGGTTATTGTGGGTCCCTAAACCTCATTGTGGCGGCATGAGCACGAGTGTAAGCCATACCAGTAGCGCGGGAAGGATGAGGTGGAGGTTGAGAAGAAGAGGGGTATGTGAGCCAAAATCACACCAAACAACCACATGGCTTGAAATGTTCTGCTGTGATTGGAGATTTATTGCCAACGAGGCTTAATGGGATCAACTAATACATATGAATTCAAGGTGTAATTAGGGCGCCAGCAGCTACAAGACTTCGAAGGATTTCATAAATACCAAAGTGTTAGCATTCGTCCAAGCCAGAGTCATCAAACAAGGACGGGCCAAGGAGACACCCATCTGCATTAGACAGGTTTAGACCCGTACAGTGGATATCAGGAGTATCTCTAGTGATATCGTGATCCTCTCCTCCCGCGTGTCCGATCGATTCAGGCTCAGGTGCCGTCGCGCGCGTCGGTGCAGAGGCTTCACGCGGAAGATGATGATTGTTATTGAGCTCGAGTGTCAGATTTTCTTTCGTGGTAGTTATCCCTTCTGGGGTGCCCTCGTGCCATCCTCGGCCAGTAATGGATGAACATCCCGCATCGATGCATAGGTTTGAAAAAGCTGATTGAGCTTCGCCGTCCACTGCCGCTATCCTTCCGTCTTTGAGACCTTCCAGTATACTGAACACACCCGTCCCCATCAGATCGGCCTCTGTAGAGGGGAGGGTGTCGTCAGCTCGTTGTGTTGCGAAGAAATAGTTGCCATAGCCATCCGAGAGGTTGCTGATATCATATCCTTCGACTAGCTGCTGGATGAAGTGCAGAGACACGGTAGTAGCCTGTGGAGGGCTCATGAAGACGTAATGGGCAGGAAGCGCCTTCGCCGGGAATCCAAGCAGCGTCGGAGGCGCCGGAGATGGCGACGGAGACTCGGAGAGATATGAGTGGTTGTGAGTTTCCTCGGAATGGCCTCGATTCTCGCCCGTTCTGGGCGCTGGCGCGGTAAGAGAATACGGGAGGTTGGGAGAGGGACATCCACCACACGTCAAGTCTACGTCCTGATTATCGAATGTTACGTCCTGGTGCTTTGAGCGTGCCTCGTGATCGGATCTGGACATCCCATCCCAGCACATATTATTCCCCACGCTGTTGGCAATGAGCTGAGCTCTTGGATCTCTCTCAGGCGCATCAATAAGATCTGTGGATAGTGATGCAGGAAACATGGAAGAACACAGGGCCCAACGAAAGTCCGCTCCAGAGTGTTCGCGAGGAGGTAGACCAGGATGACCTGCGAAGTCGATGGGCAAAATGGAAGCGTTCGATCCTCTGGAAAGAGATTTGATTCCCATGCGTTCAACAAGCACATCCCACGGATCTCCAAGGTTGATTGATGACGGGGGACTTGATTGATGTCCAACCAATCCCGAGGGTGCTTGAGGCTCAAAGCTGTCAATGTCAGGCGTGGTAACATCCGATCTTGAAGAGGAGAAATTGTAGCTGGATATCGTTCGAGAGGGTTGAGCAAGGCTTTTTGGTGCGGAAGACGTCAAAGGTAAGGTACGAGTCGGGGTAGTGAAATGACTTTTGAAACCGGACACCGATTTGCACTGACGGATCACGGGTGTCCCTCTCGCGATGATAGGAAGTGGTTTGCGCGACGGTCGTTCTGGAACGTAAGACGAAGCCGGGGATGATATTGGGGAGGGTAGTTCGCCAAAAGGGAAAGGTGACTACAGCGAAACGATGTTACCATGACAGTAGTATCCCACATTCCAAGGCTTACAGTTTGTTTGAGCAGGACCGGCTCCTCTTTCAAACCGAACGAAGACAGAGGTGTTACAGGCTTCTCGGACTTCTTCCGTGTCAGCAATCCGCTGAGGTTCACAGTTTCCATAACCTTCTGTTTCATCCAATTATAGGAAATGACTGGGATCTTAGGTCAGTGCAACAGTTCTGGTTTCGATTGAGGCAGCTTCCTCACATTCCTCAGCCTCTAAGGATCGCATAGCTTTGGAAGGAGTAGGCTTGAAGAGGCTTTTGGCAGGATTTGCTTTTGGTCCTATCGATAGCGCATCGCTGTGCTTGAAGCTGACATTTTCTAGCTGTAGCGCGTCACACCCCCGGTCGCGTCGAACGTGCCCAAATTGGAATTTCGGTCTGTTGGAAGCTGAGATTGCACTCCTCTTATAAAGCAGGATGGGATACAAATGACGCGATGTTAAATGGCCTTTGGCAAAGTGCTCCTTGGTCTTCATTCTGCTTTTATTGTGAGGGCGTGCCTTGGCGGATTTGCTTCACCAGAACGCCGGAGTCAGGAAGGCGAATCTTGTAGAGCATAGTGACTCACCCTTTGCCTCCCATGTAGTTGGCGCCTACCATGTGGCTCTAAGGTGGTGATCGTTGTGGGTCAGGTGTTTGTTAGCGACACGTCGCGTCAACATGTTTCTATTTGGGCCACATCCTCCACCACGGGCGTCACACTTGTCTGTGAGTCTAAAGCATCGCGACCCGGAATTTGCAGTGGGAATAACTGCTTCTATTAGCTTCTCCCGATACCTCTGCTCCGAACACAAGTCGTGCCCTTCGTCTTCCAACATGACGGAGGTGGTGGCCATCGGCACGTTGGGGCTCTTGGCGGGTCTGGCATCTGCAACAGTGGTTCTCTCGATCCCATTCCGATCGCAGCTGCTAGCAGGATCATCTGAGGCAGCATTCCTATCGTCGGTCTCGCCCTTTCATTACATTCCTGGGGTGCGGGTACACCCGGCCTACTCCTTCAGCGTTGGCTTCCTGCCGGGAACTTTTACAAGCACAGACTTTCAGACCCTTGTATGCTCCTTCTCGATCTCCAACAGCTCGCCGCCGCCTTGGCTTCGTTTCGATCGAAAGACCATCACTGTCTTTGGAACCACTCCGTCGTTTCCCTCGGCCTCGAACATAACCGTTATGTGCGCTGATAATGCGTCGACCGCAAGTGACTGGTTCATCTTGGAGGTGGGAAGCACAACGGTAGAGGTTAAACAGCTTCCAGAAGCGTTGCAGGTCATGGCAGGAAACGTTGCGACCTTGAATATCTCGGCGATCCACCAACAAATCACGCTAGATGGAGCTCAAGCGTCAGCCTCTGACCATCTAGTCATCACTCTAGATAACAGCTTAGTGCCATGGCTACTTGAGGATGGGTAAGTCGTAGTAAACTGATTTCGGAGACCCTCGCAGTTGATGTATTGTCATATTACCAAAGGTCCACCGACATTTACCGGGGTTTGGCGCCCATTACTTTGGCTAACAACACCACCACCTTACCTGTCATTGTCACAGTTCGAGATCGCTTCGAAAACACTTTCTCTTATCCTTACGCACTAGTTGTTTACCCCACCTGGTTCACGAACTCGGCATTACCTCTGCTTGTCGTGACACTTGGATACCCACTGTTCCTCAATATTCGAGACTACATGCGCCTCCCTATCAACTCCTCTCTCAACGTCACGATGCAAATGGTCAGTCCAATGGATCCCGTTCCAACCTGGCTGCGCTTCAATCCCGACGCTATGACCCTGGCGGGCACAGTGTCAGCCCCTACAGAGGCAACCCTCATCTCATTGGAGTTCATAGCCTTTGATATCGCAACCGGACTCATCTCCTCGCTGTCACAAGAGATCCTCGTTAATCCCGTGACGAACGTTCTAGGGTTTCACGACGGCCTCCAGAAGTACCCGGAAATCCTTCTAGCCATGATCGGGGCTTCCAGTACCGTTTGCGCTATCGGCCTCTGCTTAATCATTTTATGGGCTTGGGTATATAGGAGAGTTGGAGTTCTGCCAATGGATCATTGCAGAAGGATCATCCAGGATGGATCTTGCGTACAGAAGACATCGAATTGCTTGACAACAGCGCCGACCGGGGTCCAAGAGATGGTGAAAACGGCATCAGCGGCATTGGAAACCCCTATCGAGGCGCTGGATGACAGCAGGAGCATGATGAGGGTTAATACAGGCAGAACACAGCCAAACGACAGGCTTGATGGCGATCGGGACGTGCGAAACACGATGGGCTATCCATTCGAAGATGTCGACCGACACCTCCAATGGATGAAAGATCAAAACGCCAGCGTCCGACTAGTGGACCGCGAGTTGGACGTCTACTCTCCTCTCTCTCGCAACACTACCTTCTCCCATGAAGCAACCTATCCACAAATCGACACAGCTCCGTACAAAGGAGACTCGCTGGATGATCGGGACGTCTTAACTGGACAAACTTCTAGTCTATACCGACTGTTCGAAGAAGGGGACGACTCTGTCATCCTTGGCAACCGACCTTCGTTCCACACCCAAGGACCTGATGAACGCCTAACGGACGGCGTGGTTCTCGGAAGGGAGGGATCTGAAGACCAAGCCGAAGAGCATCACACATCGACTCTCGCTCCCCCCCTCTCGGAATACCCTAATCTTCAAAGGGGCACAGGTGGAGACGAAGTTCCCGCCCAGAATTGGCTATACTCTCATCCGGAAATAGGACAACAGCCGTCGACCTGTTCTTTGGCATTCACAGGCTCTCCAGAGCTGGGACACGAGCTGTTCCGAGACCACCCAGCCTTCTCCACAGATCGACTGGGTCGGAGTTCCACCGAAATTCCTCTGAGGTTAGACTCCTTTCTCGCTCAGCCTCCTCGACTCTCTACCGCTGCGCGCCACAACTTCGACCCGGATGCCCCGACTCCTGCCGAGTTCTACAATAGCGAAGACAGCTTCTCGGGGGGATCTAGTGATGGGAATAGATCCAAAGCGTCAGGGGAAGATTCGAGCAGCAACGCTGAACCTGCTCGGGGAGTCGGGTTCAGGTCGAGAACCGTTCAGACAGTCGAAGCCAACCCAACGTTCCTTACCAACTACACTAACAGCGTCGTAAGCCGCCTTCCACCCGAACCACCTGCGCCTCACGTAATACCATCATCGGACAGTAGGGATCTGTACAAGTCCAGCCCAGAGTCTCAGCAATCACAAGGTGCAGACACCTCTCGGAAGTACAGTTTGAAGCCTCAATGGGACTGGAGTCTTCGGCCTGTGGATGCTTCTAACGTGCCTTGCACTCAGAATATCACCATGCCTGACCCTCGAGAACAGCTGGGCTCCGCGAGAACTATTGCTACAGGTCAAGCGGAAATGACAAGGTCAAGCGTCGACCGCTTGGCGATAGCTGAACGCAACGAAAGCACCGGGACTGTGGAGTTGTCTACTACATGGGAGTTCTGATTACAAAGTCTCTTCAAAGTCGCGTTTTCATTATCAGGCCATTAAATCACGAGTCTTCCTGAACCTCCCATCTGAGCTTCCTGGGCCCTTCTCATATTCTATCCCCGCGTGGACCACCTTTATGTCCATTGTTATGTCCAATGTTATTCGCCGTACGAAGATCCCGCTTTACATTTGTGATCCCATTATAACCCTATACTACGTCTGTCAAAGTCCTGCATCCTTCTCGAACCAAGCAGATCATGGAACACACTCCTCCCGAAGTACTCTTACTAATAGTTGAGATAGGCGACTTCTGGGTGGATGAAGGTCTGGCAGTGCGAGCGGTAAGCTTATCAACACTTAGCTGCCGTGCCCTCAGTTCGACAGCAAATTGGATAACGGTTCCTGTGACTCTAGACTTCAAGGAAGCTGGCAGCCACCGCATCCGAGCGAAGCTTCTGGCTAGCAATCGCTAGTAAAACCAGCTTCTTGCCAATTCCATCGCTCAGCTCCCTTGCTGCTATGAACTCGACAGAAATTATGAGAGTTTGTATACGTTACAAGCATACTCGAGATAATCTTCGATCTACACATCCTGAAATACGCAGGCAGCGAGTCCTCACTATCTCGGATGACGAATTCCAAGAAAATCTGTGTGGTTGGAATTTCCTTCCAGGCGGACGCTATATCATCACATATCTGGAGAGCGGCCAAGCGAGCGTCTGGGATACTGAAATCGTCCAACTTGAGCAAAAGGAGGAATTGGAAGAAGGAATCGAGTCCAAGGCCATGTCGGTCGGACGACTTCTAGCAACCTATGAGATTGGATTCGGGATATGGCAAACCCAAACCTACCATACGTCTGGGGTGAACGATAGCGAAGTCCGATGTGTAGCAACATCAGAGCGGTATGATCATACTCTGAATACGCCATCGAATCAATGGTCTCACTGCTACGGTTATGGCTCCTTAGCATCGATAACGCAACAAAAGTCTGCATTTTCCGATTCGTCTTCAAAGATCCCGATCATGTCAACGTTGAACAATTCATGAGATCCAGGTTACCTATCTTGGAACCCACCGTTGCCTCATCCCAACACCTTTCCGTGTTCTGCGGCGAATGGCAAGGCTTTTTGCGATGCGTGGTGGTAGACTGGAAGCAGCAGGATAGAGGCTGCGTCATTGACATTGATTCCAGACTAATATACGTGAGTAGTGCTGTTTTCAAGTTTGCGGTTCAGATGTCGAGTTCTTGTTGTATCTACAGACATTCGGCGCCTTTGACCCACACCTTACCCAAGACGGAGACCTCCTTCTAATATCTCAAGGAGATACCCATTTCACAATCCACGCTTACTTTGATGTCTCCAGCCATCTCGTGGAGCTAGACTCCGCTTCATGGAACGACAGACGCGACACCTTTCTCGCCCCCAGCGCGTCCCGCTACATCCCATATGGAGAGTCGTCTCGGATTACGTCTTGCAGCAACTTCATTACATTCACTGCATTCAACACCCCTAACTCTCGATCAAATCCCGATCTTGTTGTAATCGGGCTTGGCCTGGGGCCCGATCTTGTCGCATCGAATGGTACCTTCGGGATCCAACGCTTGGATCCTACCATAGTTGTTCGTCACTTGAAGGATGAATGGGAGCCAAGCGCCAGTACGATGCTGAGTAGCCGCGCCGTTCAACACTGCTCGCAGCCGGTTGGTCTTGTGAGCGGGACATCAGAACTGCTGGTCGTCGGAACCTGCGGTCGGTATCTCATGTGGGTCACCGCCTCGGATACGCAAAGACGTACCCAAGCAGAGCATCGGGCGGAGCTCATGATTCTGGTAGAGAGCGAGAAGGCCGTCACGACGGAATCGATGTCGGCCAGTTTACGGAATTTGAAGGTTCCAATTGATCTCAAGAACGTAGAGCAGATGGACATATGCGATGAAATGGGCGTTTTTGGTTTCGCTATGAATGTCGGTGGTATCTGGAGCATCAACCTTTTTGACTACTGAGAATGCTCTAGAGTATTCTACAAACAATGTGTGGTTGGTAGTGTTAGCCAGGATTTTTTTTTGTGAGAATGGGTGGGAGGGTAGTGTTAGGTGCGGATTCAGAATCAACCTGACGGCAACTTCTTTCACTTCTGACCACCTCCACCTCCGCGCCACCACAAATGGATCGCCCCAGTACACCACCGACTCTCGCCTCTTCATCGCGTCCACCCCCGCTCACTCTTGAACAGCTCAAGAGAGTAGAGATCAATCGACTGAAAGCGAAAGCTCGGCTTCGAGCTACGCAGGAAGCTGAAGCATCACCATCCACTGAACCTAATGTGAACAAGAAGCGGCCACTGACGGTCACGTCCGCCGATAACACTTCACCCACTGCACCCGGTCGGAAAGATACTGCGCCTCTGCTGCGTGACACGAGGTTGATGGGACGTTATCTGGATTACGACCTGAGTAAGATGGTCGACTCCAGAGGTGGCTTCTTGGTAGAAGACAGACCTGGCATAGATGAGGAGGAGAGGAAACGACTGAAAGCACGAGAGAGAGAGAGGATGAAACAAAATCTCGACCCCCGTGAGCATGTTGACTTCGGTCGTCAAAATTGCCACTGATAAGGTCATTATGATTTGTCATGCAGCGATGTATCTTGACCCGACCTTAAATCCAAAGTGTAGCGAATGTAATTCGATGGATATTGATCACACCTTCAAGAATATCTTCAAGGTTCTGATCTGTAACAAATGCAAAGACGCGCATCCAGAGAAGTATAGTCTGCTAACAAAGACCGAGTGCAAGGATGTGAGGAATGGCACAATTGTGCTAGTGTCCTTGTCCTTCGTTACTCATATAAGCTCATCCCGCAGGACTATCTGTTGACTGATCGTGGGTCAAAAGTACAGATCAAAAGAGACACCAAGTGTTGCTGACTTGCTCTTGTTCAGCTGAACTACGAGACGAGGAACTCCTACCTCATCTACTCAAGGCTAACCCACATAAGGCAACCTGGAATAATATGATGCTATATCTCCGATGCCAAGTCGAGTCTCATGCTGTGACGAAATGGGGTTCCCTTGATGCGCTCGATGCCGAATACGGCCGCCGAGCAGAAGAGAAGAAGCGGAAGAAGTCAAAGAAGTTTGAAGAGGCACTGAGGGATCTCCGAAAGAAGACACGAGAGGGAGTGTGGCAAAAACGCAGGGATGAAGAGCACATACATGAGTTCGGTGAGGTTGAGGAGGATGAGGGAGGGGAGAGCGGGTCAGGTAGACAGAGATGTAAGGATTGTGGCTTTGAGATAGAGGTCGAGGTCTTCTGACTGGGCGTCCTGAAATGGTTACTGCTACTGATCGATCTTTTCCCCTCGATCGAGACCGGCAATTGTGATTTTTGTGTCCCTCAATATCAATACGGATAGAATTGTCCAGCTTCCTCGTCTGCTTCAGCCACAGTCGGTAGTTCCAGGGTGATGGCCCCCTAAGATCCAGAGGCAGCACCTCAGGCGGTATCAAAGTCATCAAGTGACAGAACGCGGAACAACGCGAGACCGAAAAGCGAAAGCTGGATATAAGCTGGAAAGTAGGATCCGTGTAGTCCGCGATTTGAAAGAAACGCTATACTCAGAGCTTCTCTTTATCGCCAAGGGGAGTGACATCTCCTGGCAGCCTTTGCTCCGGGGATCCAGTGTATCAGAAGGCACGCACACATGGGGAGAATCATCAGATCTAATGGCTTCTGACGGCTATTGATCAGCAAGAGTATCCAGGGCGGCCTTTCAGCAAGGATGCCGACCGCGAGTGCTCAAGGCCTGAGAATGTGGCCTGGCCGAGACGCATCAGGGGAGAGCGAAGAGACCTATGTCACTTTGAAGATTCTAGAGTCCAGACCCCCAGCCCTACGCCACCACGACAATAGGAACAGAAATGCGTCTATTATTTTAGAACCCCAACAAATTGGGAGCCATCAGTTACAGCTTCGTTTCAGAAAGCCTAGGCTTTGGCGGGGCCGCTCGCATAACCCCTTCTTGCGATATGATGGCCACCAGTTGGCCGGCCTTAGTGTATAGCTGCGTTAAAAGGAAAGAAAATTGTAAGGTCAAGTCAAAGTTGGTCTAGAATACCGTCACCACAGCGCACGCAGGGAAAAAGGAAAGCTTACGCGACCATGGACTAAGGCTCGGCCCATACCGGATGCTGAGGACTCCATCTGCAAGTTAATCCCCACGTAAGTGTTCCTGCTGCGGTTTAATTTTGTTTCCTATTGACTAAAGATGACGCACAACATAGAGCAACCAATCGCTGCAGTCAAACTCGTGGTCGTAATACCATATCGCATGATCCACCGTGGACTGTGGCGAGGTGAGTTAGTTGTCTGGGGACAGGCCTCTAAAGACATGGGCGCACCATCATGCCCAATTTGTTGGGGTAGCCGTTGAACCATGTCAGGTTCTGAGTCTGTGCAGCTTGACCCAGGCTGGGAGAGCGAGACAGTGGGGTTCGAGATTTTTCTGTAGGCATTCGAGAGACTATACATTTCTCACAGCTGTAGGTCTGAGAGATATGCTAGAATAGCCTTCTGGTACGGGGCCTCGTACTTGGGAACATTCCGAGCCCTCATCCAATGCATAGCAGTCATCATGCCCTGCTGGCTGGTTATCCGCTTAGCGAGCCTATGCTCGATCGGACTTCTCATTCTGTCCTGTTTGATGGGGAAGAAAAGGCAGATAAACAGATGGGCCGCAATTGGGGACAAATGGGAACAGTTTCTGACATTGAGTTGAGCCTTGATAGTCTCGAGGACCTTCTCACTAAGGCCAGGATGTTTTGAAAACCTTTGGAACCTCCGGTGCACCGTCTCGCATTTGTCCGGATCGGGTACGCCCGAAGGAAATGGCCATTGATGGTGGTGCGATGCAGGTTCGGGAATCTGAAACGAACATAGCATGATGAAGACGACTTGGCCAGACTGAACTGCTTTAACGGCCCTTGTTGCGTAGGTTTTCCCTTGACGGACGCGGTCCACCAAATATATAATAGGAGTGGAGGCCTTGGCACTTAGCAGGAAGTAGCACTTGGAGGTGAGATTAGGATTTTTGAGGTGCAGGGTTGCAGTCGAAAAAGAAGTGTCAGTTGCACAGGTCAAAGGGTCCTCACCTCTCCTGAGCAGCCGGTACGTACATGAAGCGACTTGATTCGATCGGCCATAAATTCATCGTAGATGATCGTGGATAGCATCCCAAGGAGATGGGTTGTATATGGATCGTGGAGGGGAAGGTCAATAGACACGAGACGGCGTGTTGGAAGGTAAGCTCGGTGCAGGATAAACGCGTATATTTATGGGTCTCACATGAGCAGCATAGGAAGTGTCTACCGTTCGCGATGCTGCAAGTAATCCCTAGAGTCCGGTCCGTTCAGGCTTATACGAACATTGCCTATCCACCTACCCACCTGGCTTATGACTTGTCTGGAGATGAACGGAGCGATAACGCAGATGGAAGAGAGGGGGTCGTTAGCGATACTTTTGCGTGTGGATAGAATATCGGCCGAGACGACGTGGCGTGCCCGAGGAGGAGGGTTTCATCTTTGTTAGAACCACTATCCTTTGGAGGTATGCAGGCCTCATATGCTACGGCATTCATACCGCTTCGAGTAAGGTGTCAAACGTGGCTCACCCCCCAAAAACACCTCTACTGTTGGTTGAATTGGGTTGATAGAGGGACTTTGATCGGAACACATTCGAATCCAATTCTTCGATCTCGAGTGACGCGCTAATAAGAGTGTGCTCCACTTGTCCATGGGTCATGGTGTCGCTGGTGTCCGCCATCCTTGTTAGTTTCGGCGATTGAGAGTCGTAAGGTGGTGATAGCAATGGCGGTGTGGGTCACAAATTTGGTTGGAGCAAAGTAGACTGTTCATATCGCACAAGCGCATGAACGGCGAATCCGGTCACCCAAATGCCGAGGCCTGTGTGGGATGAAAAACGTTCCGTGCCAGGGCCTACGCAGAGTTGGGACGAAACTTGACACCCCGATCATTGAGATTGAGCGGGTTCTGATGAGAGTAGTATGGTGGAAGTCCATTGATCTGGGCCCTCCAACTTCATATAAAATGGTCACCAGTGGCGATATTCGGCACCCTCAACGCATCGCGCAGTCACATAATTCCTTCTATGATTCTCAATATATAACACGTACAACAAATCCGACGCTCTAAAGATCCTTTTCTTCCACCTCAAGTCCGAACCAGATTCTGTCATAAACCCCTTCACTGCGACGTCCCAGGGTACTGCTGTGACTGGGAATAGTACGTCGATTGCGCTCCGTACGACCCTTCTCCCTGCGGCGGCGATGACTGTGGTACCTGACGATACCCACTAGAAGACCCCTCATAGTATATCTGCTGCTGCTGGGGCTGGGGCTGCACCTGTTGATTTGGAGGCGAGTACGCGCCCGTACCAAGCCCTGACCCTGCGTTGACATTGGCATCGTACCCCGGGTAGGTGTTGTACTGACTCTCCTCGTTGACTTGTTGCCCAGATACACCATACCCTCCTCTACCACCACCAGCATCCTCAACAGAGCATCTGAC
Organism: Tulasnella sp. 332; assembly: GCA_019632285.1. Lineage (NCBI taxonomy): Eukaryota > Fungi > Basidiomycota > Agaricomycetes > Cantharellales > Tulasnellaceae > Tulasnella > Tulasnella sp. 332. Next base: position 98,257 of record WSTV01000013.1, read on the forward strand.
GTGCGACTCGGCAGGGCCGTTGTACGCGTACGTCATCGGGAAACTGGTTCCTTGTGAGGCCGATGCTGTCAATGGGGGCGTCGTCGATTCCGTTTGGTATGGGTAGTATGTATGGCCAGGCGAGTACGAACCAGCATTGGTGACCGGCGCTGCATACTGCGTGTTGTACGCACCACCACTATATGTCTGCTGCTGCTGCTGATATTGCTGCTGCTGCTGCTGGTGCTGGTGCTGGTGGTGGGTTTGATGGTGTTGTTGCTGATGCGGTGGCTGTTGCTGCTGGTACGGCTGTTGCGGGTGCGATGGCTGCTGTTGCTGGTACGGCTGTTGCTGGTGCGGAGTCTGCTGTGGATGGTGTCGTTGCTGAGGATATTGGTACGTGTTGTATGACTGGGTGTGATAACCACTCACGTCATGCTGCGCGTAGTTCTCATCGCCATACCCCGCACCAAATTCAGAAAGAGTTGGTGTCGTCGAGTGGGAGGAATATCCTTGCGCGGGCTCGTGAGTCACGTACTGCGGCTGCTGTTGATGATGTATCGTTGGCTGCTGAGGCTGATAGTAGGCTGGATTCGAAGGTGACCGATGGAGCGGCGGAGGAGACGATGTGTATCCGCCGCTACCATATGTGGACGTGTATGCTACCGCCTGCTGCTGCGGCTGCTGATAGGACGGCTCGTACGGCGTGTATGGCGTCGGTTCGGCCGCCGTGTGAGTCGGAGATGGCGTATGAGACGGAGACGAGTGTTGTTGCTGATCGGGATGCGTTTGTTGCATGTAGGCCTGGTATCGTTGATCAGCCGGCATCGCATTCGACCTGTGCGACGAGTAGTTGCTCGGGGGAGATTGAGAGATCACAGCGGGCTGCATCACCAGCTGTCTGGTCGAGCTTACGCCAACTTCAGAGAAGGGCGCTGGGACTGGCATCGTCCCCGCTCGCTGAAGAGTCGGAGGCATCCAAGACGCGGTGTTGCTGCGCTCCCTCTGTTGCACTCCAACAGTCTGCGCCGCCGAGGTTGACGATATGGTGGTAGCCACAGTGTGACTCCTCTTTCGCTTGTGAGGCTTGCCGATTTGCTCATAATCTAGATTATCAGAAATGAACATCAACTTACGGCGAACCAGGATTCTCAAAGCATTGAAAATCAATACCCGGATGGGAGGGATCTAGGCACATTTCAGGAAAGTCCGGGCTACCAAAGCCAGTCATAGAGTAAGTCAATTCGCTATTGAAAGCAGGGCTTTCACTTACCCGAACAAGGGCGTGAGCTCATACCGGATGGGCCAGGCGATTCTAGAGGATCCTCGTTAACTTCCCGGATCGATCATAGAAGCCGGATTGCGCACTCACTTTCGAGCAAGCGCCTCGGCACAACTGCGCGGGATCCAGGTGCCTTGACATTTTGAGCTTCAAGTTAGGCCTCAAGGTTCCTTGCACACGGAATTGCCCAATGAAGTAGCTGACCTTGTGTTTTGAGGTATCCGCCCTTTGTCTTTCGGACGCGGGCCTGTAACTCTGGATCGGCTTCGATCATTCGCTGGATGTCGCCTATGGGGGCGGAGAAGTCCGCGAGTCTGGGTTAGCAATGTACACACAGACCACTCCAAATCAAGGCTAAATCGATTGCACCTTTAGTTTTGCCGAGGGCCTTCGCGATCGTCGTCCATAGCACTGTCAAAACGGCCCCAAAAAGTCAGTCATGCGTTGATGTTGGCATTACAATCCCGACTAGCGCCCGCGAGCCAGTATCAGATTGGATGCAATATGGTACGATCGACTCACCGTATCCGTCATCCATATCCATCATTATTGCCTGATCATTGATAGTGAATTCAAACACAGGCCTATGGGACGTCGTGCCATGGGAGGGAATGGGTTAGAAAGTGACACCGAGCAGAGACCCTAGACTAACGGCCAGTTCTGTGCGGGGATGACCAGACGCTCAGCTTACTCACAAGAATCCACGTCTGTCATTAGACGTAATGTAGCGTCCTCGGGTGATCGGGGACTGCGTCGGGTATAAAGTATACGTCGGCGTCTGCTGGGGCTGATCGCTCTGGGCAACGATTTGAGAACCTGTTGAGGCGGAGGACTTGAATAGATGATGGACCATTAGCATAGGCTCGTTGGCGAGATCTGAAGAGAGTTTGAATGGGTAGGAACTGACCTCGGAATGCCTTGGACTTTGCATGCCTAGCTAGAAGAGTTGGAGAGACTGGCGAGGGATGGAGTGTTTTTTACAGTATACTTCTATAGTGTCCTTAGAACCACCAGTGCGTCGTGTTTCTCTTCTACCCGTTCCAACCCTTAAGTCTGCTTGCAAGCACGCTGCTGGGGTTCTTTAGTCTACAACCCTACGTACCGGCAGAATTCGCAGATCGTTATGTTTCGGGGTCACGCAACGCTCGCTCCGATTCCACCTCTCTACCATGGCCACCCACGTTATCACATCTCCCGTCATCCTTGACTCGCTTCCATATTACGACAATGACCTGTCTACAGACCCGGAACTAAAAGCCCTCGTTGATGCTGAGATTGTCAAGGAGTTGAAGAGCATGCCACCGCTCGATCCGTCCCGTTTGCCGCCCGAACTGCAGCTCTTCCAGGTCAGTGATCCAATAATTTTCGACCCCACACAAAATTTCGGACCCAGTTACAAGGGCCCCCAATTATCCATGCGTCTCAGAGGCGAGTGCCCCGTGTTTCAAGGACTGGTTGTAACTGGGGGGCCAATTTTGCATGCCTTACCTGCTACATCCCGTGTATTCACCCCCACCCTTGGCGTGTAGGACAAGCCCTTGCTTGCAGCCGAATTAGAGCGCGCTGCACGTCAGGAGGCGCTGAGCTCATTAGACATGACAAGGTACAAGCTGCCGGGTCCGACAGATGATACCGAATTGGCATGGAGGGTTGCCCTGGACAACGCCAAAGCTCAACTCGAGCACCAAAAAACAAGGTGAGTGATGCGTTAAAAACACACGACTTGGCTGCCCCCTCCAAATCGCAAAGTGAATACGGACACTCATCCGATTCCGAAACTTCTTTTCCTCCCTCGCTCTTGCCTGACTGACGCGGGGTCTCGTTTGGACGTCGTATCCTCGCGGTCACGTCGGACCCATCAGGCAGTTGAATCAGTCCCTCTTACAAACATACGGCGCGAACGCATGGAGGGTTCACAATTACTTAACAGAGGCAACAGCTGTTCAGTACGAAAAGGCTCTGGAACGCTTACAAGATCAAACCACGGAGCTCAATCGAAATAGGAAGAATTCCCAGGTGAGGACGGACCTCTTCTCATATTTCCAGCCACAACCGTCGTACAAAAACACGTGGCAGACAATAGACTTTAACGTCACTCTCTCGTTAGATCCTTGCTGGGAATCAATTGACGTCCCTGGAAATGCGATGGACGGAGTTGATATCGACTGTCTTACAACTTGAGCTCGCGAATGTGGCCTTGGAGGGCGAGCTTGACGACCTGCAGGCACAAGAGAGAGAAATGGGGGCTTAAATGGGGGGTGAGAGCCTGTGGTATTAAGGCAACATAGTTGATCTCATTCATCGCACGGTGCCGAAAGACATACAGCGGCGACCCATTACCCTGAGGGATCGCGCACCGTCTGGACCACGTTTGTGAAGGGATACGCAGGGGCCTGTATTCCGATAAGAGAGCTATTATGGTAGTAAGGATTTTATGTCTTGTGCCAGAGCGTCTATCGCGTGTTAGAAGCCAATCCATCGCCGGCTCATGCATGTCCAAGCTCCACTGCCTTGGCAGCAGCCTCATCCAACCCGTCAAATGCATAGATCTTCAGGCCAGAATCCTTAATGAGCCTATCGGAGAGAACCGCCGCAACGTGCGCGTCAGTGACGTCCTTGGCTAAAGACTCTATCAGTGTATTAAACAAAACTTACTGTTTGGCTTCTTTCTCCTTGTTGCCCTGAAGACGCACGATAAGAGGGACCCGAAGTTGCAGCTCCTTCGTGGCTTTGATGACACCTTCTGCAATGTAGTCGCATCGCATGATACCGCCAAAGACATTAAGCAGGATCGCGTTGACCGCCTTGTCAGCCAAAAGCAACTCGAACGCCTTCTTAACCGTCTCTGGTGTTGCACCTCTACAAGCCAATCAAGCGTCAAACGACTTGTTACGTATTGCTTCTCAAACCATCATGTTGTGCTCACCCTCCGACATCGAGGAAGTTGGCTGGATCACCACCATGCAGTTTCAGCACGTCCATAGTTGCCATCGCCAGACCCGCACCGTTGACAAGGCATCCAATGTTGCCATCGAGCTTGATAAAGTTGAGGCCAAACTTCTGCGCTTCGACCTCAACGGGATCCTCCTGTGAGATGTCGCGAAGGGCATAAATGTCCTGCTGGCGGAACTCAGCATTGTCATCGAAACCAAACTTGGCGTCCATGCTGTCACGGCCTGGATGTTAGCTATGCCCATCCGTTGCCTCCACACAGGAACAAGACCCACCAGAGGACGTGTCCATCAGTTGTCTCAGACATAGGGTTGATCTCGATCTGCGTTGCATCCTTGTCTTTGAAGATCTTGTACAGGTTTTTGAAGATCTCAGCGGCTTCCTTTTGTGTCTGTTCAGTCTTGAAGCCAAGCCTCTTTGCCAGGTCCAACGCGGCTTGCGGGTCTACGCCCTTGTCGAAGTCGATGGGAGTGGTAATGATTGCGGAAGGATCTTTCGCAGCGACTTCTTCGATGTTCATACCACCTTGCGAGGAAGCGACCAACACGGGTCCGCCAGTAGTCCGGTCGTTTAAGACAGCAACATAATATTCATGGGTCGCATCTCTGCGTTCGGCAAGCATGACCTAGAAAAAATATGTTCAGTTTAGCGGAACGTGCGGGAACAAATGACCACTCACAGCGTTGCACACCCGCCCACGCTCGCCTGTCTGTTTAGTGATAAGCTTAGCACCAATCATTTTACCTGCCAGGTCCTGCGCTTGCTCGGGACTATGTTTCGATTGGAAGTCAACGAGAGAAAACGGGTGGAATTGGATTGGGACGCACGTGTCGACAACATGAACACCTCCCTTGAAGCCATTGTCGAAGTGACCTTTTCCACGTCCGCCGGCAAGAACTTGGGCCTTGATCACCAGCTTGTTGGTTCCTACGCGAGAGGTAAGCTTAGACACTAGACAAGATTCTGTGAACAGTACCAAATTTCCTGGCAACATCGAACGCTTCCTCTGGTGTCTTGGCTGGTATGCTCTTAGGGGTCGCGACGCCATACTATGGAGCAGGTTTTAAGCTCAGTGATGTGATATCAGCCAAGAGCAGCCTTATAGCTTACGTCGTTCAGTAGTTTGACAGATTGATATTCGTGTATCGAGAGATTTCGCTTCTGGCCAGCAGTCACGGAAGAGCGAAGAGGCTGCAATTGATGGAAAATATCCATTCAACGTCGGTATAAGGCGACTCAGACTTGCATTGACCTACCCTAGAGATTTGGCGAGCCTGGCGGATTGACCTAAGCATTATTGAGGAAGGGTGAGATGAAGGAGCTGGGAACGAGACTCAAACTCGGTAGTAACGGGCTTGAACAGCCGAGACCCTTAAAGTTTGCCATACATATTCGAACATTCCAAATTCAACTACCCCATCACCGACGACGACGTACCGTGCTCTATCGCGCCGGCGCAGTCTCTAAGAGATGCTCGAGGCCTCTTTGAGGCCGAAAGATCTTTGCTTGATTGGGAGATGGATTCATGGCCGAAATTGAGTTCGGGTGCCGTCAGAGCGATGAGGCATTCGAAATTATTGACTGCTACATCATGCTTGCTTGTCATCTTCCATTTTCTACTTCCGGCTACGCTCGTTAATCATGATCAGATAGAATTCAATTCGAAGATCTTCTGGAGAAGTGAGATATCTCCGGCTCCTTAAACAGCCGGTACATGCTGTGTGTTCTTTAAAGTCTTAAACTCGCCGGCCCAACCTCATTACTCGGTTCCGCCGCCTGCAGGTAACCGCCAGTTGTTTGCTTCAAATACCCGATGAGCTAAAATGCTGAGCTGCCTTCCACCCTTCTACGCTCATCGGGTATAACATGGCAACGGATTTTTCCGCTCAGCTGCTCCACTCTCCTCGCATCAAAGACTTGACTCTCGAAAACTCTTCAAACAGCCAAGAAAATAAGACCCAGAAGTCTGACATGCCTCACACGACACCTAGCGCTATCACGCGACCAGCTCCCGGAGACGATGATCATGAATCCATGGCTGCCAGCCTATACGTAGCGACTGCCATGTTGCAACAAGCCCTGGATTTCGTCCAGCACTCAATAACGGACGAATCGCAGCTAGTCTATGAATCCAAGTATCTACCTGGCAGCACCATCGGTGAGTGTGGTGCAACCTTGCGTGCTGGACATTGCTTATTAATGTCGTCTGTAGGCAAACATCTACGTCATGCTCGCGATCACTTCAATCTGCTTGCCCAGGTACGTCAGTCAATGAAGGACTCCCTGGGGATACGTCTAACCAAACGGATACGCTCAGTGTATCGCCCATGGCCCTCCATTCGCCTTGTCCTATGACATTCGAACGCGAGACACCCCTATGGAACGGTCTTTGCCCGCCGCGATCTCATGTTTCCAGGATTCGATACACGACTTGAATTCGTTGCTATCGAACCATGCCAAGGAGGGTAGTCTTGATCATGGTCGACACCAGGCGAGGCTACCCAGCGACACGCCGGTTACTCTGAACGCTGTAACGCCCTTCACCCAAGTCCTTCAAACCAGTGTGGGAAGAGAGGTGAGTACCTTGAGAACTCATTGTTAGGGATTTTATCTCACGATCGTCACCTAGCTTTGGTTCGTTGCGCTGCACGCTATCCACCACTTCGCTCTAGTGAGAGTTCTAGCGGGGGAGCTGGTATGTCTTGAGCTTCAGGTCTGACGACGTGTTCCTTAGTCTTTGTCTCACCTGTCATGATCTAGGGACTGACCGTTGATGAGACGTTTGGGGTTGCCCCTTCCACACTGAAGTACCGGAATCAGGACACCTGCGAAGGGGTCAGGGCAAAGATATGATACTATGTAGCGCTCTGAATAGAATTCAGTAAATCCAATTCTGGCGTATCAGATGTGTACAATGGGCCAGGAGAACGCTCATACTGCCCCAAGTGCCCATGAACGCCTTTCGAGGGTGTCTTCGAGATAGAGTTACAGATGCTACCGAGTATACTACCAGCCCGCCCCCAGCCTCAAAGCGACCTCCTACAGTTGCACCAAGGGTTTATTACTCCCGTATTGAACAGCTCTAGATTTATTGTGCTACTTTTCTTGAAAGGTTTACAAGGCGATCTATCACGAGTCCAACGTGAACATAGCCTCCATGTCATGCGCTTGGCATGCTAAGTCTGTGCTCTCTATCTAAGATGTAATTCTCTAAGTTGTATCTCTAAAGCACTGGTAAGAATAGCAAGAGCCCTTCTGGGACGACTTGTACTGGCGGCGGAGGTAAGGCTAAGGCGCGGGAAGCGGTGACCTCTGATAGTCAATTCTGGAACTTGCCTTGACCAGCCGCGACTGACCATCGAAGAACAGATATATATTGGTTGGGGAAGAGACACGACGTGCGTAAAAAAACAATATTCTGCGAGTGCACTGGAATCTATCCTAATATTTTGCTTTTATAAGAGTACACTTTCCTGTGGAGAGTTTCGCGGTGCCTGCGCCAAAATCCCACTTTTGTCGGGCCACACTGTCCATCCTGTCGTTGCAGGAACACCTTAAAATTAGCATTTGCTACACGGCACAAGGCCATGTACGGTGGATCCAGGTCCTTAAGAGACAACCGCGATCGCGTCTATGAAGAGGATCTCGTCGGGTCGACCGCACAGGAAGACAGTTATTATCGAGGAGGATCCCATCGGGACCGGGTCTCGTCATCATCAACACACCCTGTCGATTCCTCCTCTCGATCCTCTCGCTATAGACCAGAAGCCGAAGGTGGCGGCGGCGCGCGGACGTCGTCTGGTCGGGCCCGTTCGCCATATACAGGTGACGACAGGTGGATTCCACGGGACAAGCTTCCATCCAACACACACGCAAATTACTCCACAGCATCTTACAGTCGGTCTCATACTTCTGATAATGGATACGCTAGTCGGAGAACGTCTGATGATCATTATCGGTCGGGAGGAGGTCGTCACGAGGAAACGACGTGGTCCGCCGCGAGCCGCGGCTCCAGGGACGATTATCGCAACACCAACTCATCAGCTGCTGTTCATGACTCGGCATGGGATCACTCTCGCCGATACCCAGAAGCTAACCACACTGACAACGCGAGGCACGCGTACGGGACTTACCCAATTGGACAAGGCCCATCTCAACCACGCCGAGAGAATGGGGGGCCGTGGATGCCGGTCGTAGACGATGGCGGCGTGAGCAACGGGAGATCCGTACCAGACGATCGAGCATGGACACGTCGGGGCGATGATCGAGAGTGGACCAAAGACGATGGGAGGCACCTACGCGACGATCCGTCCGCTCGTACTTCCGCTCTGAAGAACGGATGGGAGCCCCCTCCTGTCTATCCACCTGAGCCTGCCGCCGAGGTTGTTAAAGCCAAGTTTGTTCCTGGTCCAGGATGGCGGCCAGACCTCGACGAACCGTCTGCTTCTCGAGGAGCAGGGAGCGCACGACATTCGTCAACTTCGTGGAAGCACAATCGAGGAAATGACTCCAGGAGGAAAGACAAGGATCATGGCAATGGCCGTCATTCTTCCAAGGCTTACGAGCGCGGTGATCGGCAGCGCGATGTCAAGAAGTGAGCGTGGTTTTCCTTGCCATCATCCTGAGGTTTTCTTCGAGACGAACCTAATAAATCTCTCTTCACTCTTGTAAGACATAACTCGCGCGATGAAGCCTCCTCGAGGAATGATAGAAAGACCCAGAAACGCCGCAGGTCCCAATCGCGATCTGTCTCCCGCTCACGGTCACGATCACGGTCCGCCTCTATTCACTCAGAAACTCGTCCACTTTCGCCAGCATCATCCGCCAAGCGTCGCAGGAAGGTAAGCGCGAGTCCTGAAGATCGACAGAGCGAACGCAAGTCTTCGCACAGGACGAAGAAGGATAGAGGCGGCGGGTCATCTCCCAGCCATATTGAAGATGAAGAGGACGAGGCTCGTGGGCGGAGGAACACGAGCGGAAGCAGGAGCAGAAGGCGGAATGATAGTAGGAGCAGAAGCGTTGACTCGAAAGTCGGGGCACAGAAACAAGGATCTACTGGGACAGCACGAAGTACCACACGCAAAGAGCGGCTTCCCCTCAAGTCACCGAGCAGGTCCCGATCCCGGTCGCGTTCGCCTTCCTCCTCTCCTCAAGCGGCGCTCAAGACGAATGGTGCGAGCAAGCACGTAAGTATCCTATAAAGGGTGCCGATGTCTCATATGGCTCTACTGACGGTGATTTCACCTCCTTATTCAGCGTCTCCCTCCTTCCGGCCCGCGAGCTGTCGATCTGATGCATGTGAAGATCCAGCCCGTGTCTTCAACTTTCATGGCGTCGTCATCACGAGCAACGGTGGCAGCTGCGTATCAGAGACGAAGCCTAGTCGGTGAACCTCCTCCGGGGCCTCGAGCAGACCTCTTACAGCAACCTCAAATACACACCTATCCCGCTTCCTCAACCACGACCACCATCCCCACTGGCCCTAAGGGCGTCTATCCACCACCGTCTGCTTCTCAACAGCCAAACTCAATTCACACCCACACCCAATCTCTGACGCCAAGCTCTGCTAGCGCAGGAGTACCTCGCGGACCAAAAGTATCAAACACCACCCTTCTCACTAGCCAAGGAGTTCCTGCTGGACCCCGAAACTCCGTCGCTTTCCCGATGCCAGTTGCCATTGGAAGTAGTGCGCTTGTCAAACGGTTCTTCCCAGATGATGACGAAGACCAGGAGAATCAAGACGAGAATGATGCTCTAGCTCAAGGTGGTGGATCTGGATTCGGGGTGATCCCAAAACGGTCCAAGCACCCAGCTGGCCGCACGGCCACGCCTCCCCCATCTTCCCAATCGTCCCGGACGCGGACAGTCTCTCCAACCGCCGCTGCCAGGTCACCCATTTTTACAAAGGGTTCACATCCAACTATCTCCCCAATCCAAACCAAATCCCCTGTGGTGGTCAAAGGTGTATACGAAAGGCCGATAAAGCCTCGTACTCCTCCCTCGCCGAGTCCGCCTGTCGTTCAACGGAATGAACGCATCTCAGAACGTGATCAAACCCCTGTAGACCGGGCCCGTCGGCCGACCTTGACAGCGACCTCACAAGAAGCAAGTGTTCCTGGGACACCCATCCCTGCATCATCCTCAAAGACGATACCACCATTGGCCGAACTTTATCAGCTCGTGAATCAAGTTGGCGAAGGCACGTTCGGAAAGGTCTACAAGGCGCGTAACGTTGTGACCGGGGCTCTGGTAGCACTCAAGCGAATCAAAGTTGAGGCTGAGAAAGACGGCTTCCCAGTCACTGCCTTGCGAGAGATCAAACTCTTACAGTCGCTGTCTCATCCGAATGTCATTTACCTCCACGAAATGATGGTGTCAAAGGGTGCGTGTCTCGCAGCGTTCATGCGGCGTGTTGGCCTAAAATCTACGTCATTTCCATTAGGCAACGTCTACATGGTCTTTGATTACATGGAACACGACCTCACTGGTGTTCTCTCTCAGAATCAGTTCCAATTTAGTCCCGCCCACCTCAAGTCTCTCTGCCATCAGATGCTTCGAGGTCTGGAGTATTTACACCAACGGGGTGTGATCCATCGGGACATGAAAGGCTCCAACATCCTCGTAAATAGTCGTGGCGAGCTAAAGCTTGCGGACTTTGGCCTGGCTCGCGTTTTCCAGAAGCGGAGGAAAAATGACTACACCAACCGGGTGATTACTCTATGGTATCGGCCTCCCGAGCTCCTCTTAGGCACAACAGTTTATGGCCCAGAAGTTGACATGTGGAGTGCAGGGTATGCCCCTTCTATTTACAGTAACGTCCTTCATCCGAGGCGGAAAGCTGATGTTTTGCCTTGTAGGACGATCATGCTAGAACTTTTCACTAAAAAGCCCGTCTTCCAGGGGAACGATGAGATACATCAGCTTGAGGTTATCTATCGTATACTGGGCACCGCGACACCGGAGGTGTGGCCCTCCTTAACAGACATGCCATGGTACGAGCTTGTGAAGCCCAAGGAAATCCACAAAAACTATTTCCGTGTGGCGTTTCAGAAGTAAGCGTCACTCATATTTTCCCTCCCCGCGGCTTTAATACACGTAACATGTTCTCAACGCCTTTTGGGTTCCGTGTATTAGGTACCTACCTCCAGATGCACTTGACCTGGCCGAGGGCTTACTTGCTTACGACACAGAGAAGCGACTGACAGCAACCCAAGCGTTGACGATGCCATACTTTGTTTCAGAGGATCCACCGATGGAACTTCCTATAGGGTGGGTATTGGTGAAACAAATCAGTTAGTCATCAACATTCGCTGACCTGTAGCTCCCCATCAGATTATCGACAGTTGAGGGCGAATGGCATGAACTGGAAACGAAGCGGGAACGGGAGAAGACAAGGAAAAAGAAGAAAACAGATGGACTGCCTGTCAATGGAAACGGTATCGATCACCAGGCTGGCTCCAGCGGTCCAGCAGATATCCCAACAGGATAATTCATTTTCAAGCCCATTTCGAGCCATTTCTGTACATAGTCATGCAGCGTCCGCGTTTTGCCCCACTCAGCAGTTTATAGTATTTTGTACATTGGCGGCCTGACCGCGCTTATGAAGATGAGCAACAACATCACATAGACACGCATACATAAAACATACTGCCAAGCGCCATCGATGCGACAACCATCCCAACTCTTAATCCAGTCGCTTGTCACTGTTAGACGGATTCAGGTTGGACTTCGGTCTGAGAGATGTTGAACTTCCGTTCGCAGACACGGAATACGGCGAGGGCGAGAGCATCGGGGGTGTCTGAGTCTGCGGAGGATCCATTCGCATCGGAGTCGAGGGCGCAGATGGATATCCATTTCCGAGATTCGACCGCCCATTCGCGTATGGATACGAGGGCGTTTGACTGTTCGGTGTGAAGGTGGCTGAGGCGGGTGTGTTGGGCAACGATGTGTTTGGCAAGGGCACGTTCGCTGGTGCGAGGCCGTTGGGATACGAGGTGGAACGACCTGACATTGGAGCGGCCGTAACGGGGGTGTTTAGATATCCAGTCGCGTTGCTTGGGGGAGTGTATGGTGTCATGGGAGTTACTGGTGCACTTCCATCTATTGTCCAACCGGATCCACCGCCAGACCTGGATCTGATGTCTGAGCCTCCCCATCGCTGGCTCGCCTTCTTTCTCAACCTCGCGTTCTCCACTTCGTCTACTAAGGTGTCGCCATTGTGCCCGGCTACACCAGAGATTAATGCCGCCTTGGCGAAGACCTTCACCGCCCAACTCGCGCACACCCAGACACCTCCTATAACTCCACAGAGGCGGATGATGAACTGAGGGAAAGACGTGGTTCGCTGCCAGACGTGCATCTCCATGGGATCGACATCGAACTTGATGAAGATTCCTGGCGTTCCTCGTCCGTGTTCGATAGTTCGGCGGTAGGTGTTCACGCTGTACTGGTTTGTTCGCAGAGGTGCCGACCGCGGCGCGTGGTATACTGTTGGTACAACGGTGACATAGTATTGCATAACCGAGAAATCTAAACTGGTTGAGGTGTTGAGCACTGTTTAACACGAGAGTAGCGCCTATAGCCTGAAACGTACGGTCGTTGGTTAATTCATATGTGTAATCCAGTGGTTGGGCGATATTCGGGAAGTATGGGCCAAACGAAAGCTCCGAGATGACATGAGTGAAGTTGATCACTTTAGAAGGTAGGTGTTAGATTTCTAATGCTATGGACTAGACATCCGGGACACTCACGTTTATGATCGACATGTTGGTGACTAACGTATCCGTGGCCAAGGGAAGTGATGTGCAGATTACCTGAATAAACGTCAATCAGGGAGGCCGCTTTCAGAAATCGTACAAATCAACATACCAGTAACACGTTTAACCTCTACGGTTCCGTATATCCTGCATGCATCACCTGACGGATAATAACTATAAGTGGGCTTGAAGGAGGAAGATTGGCTTTCGAAAGCGGCAAATAGCCCTCCTGATTTCTTCCTCGCTGACGTGACAATTTCTTGTGTTGACTTATGATTTCCGTGCGAGCTACATGTCATATTAGCTACGAGAGCCAACAACGTAGAGCATTCAGATTGAAAACTCACTGTAGTGTGTGGGCCTGCCTTGCGTCAAACTTGGTCTGAATAGGTGGAAATGTGAGCTCCAGGACAGGCCAGTTTCAGGAGCGAGATCACGTACACCGTCGCGGCTGAAAGAAGAGCTGAGATGGAGGCGGTCTCCGATCGCATCTCGGACATCAATCGAGACGGCTGCACAGAACGGCTGTATATCAGGAACCCCAGCAAGCGAAGCGGATGGAGCATCGGTGCTTACTGTCGCAAGGCATATTGACTACCAAGTCAAGATTGATGTTCATTGTGGCCTTGAGCCGACTATCGACCCCGTATTCGATGTCTGGCCAACCCCACAAGAACTCTCCGATGTCGTTAAGACTAAGGATGATGCTCAAGAAGAGGACCAACGCTGTTGCAAATCCTCCCAATGTCGTCTGGGTGTAGTAGTTGCTAGCGACCTTGGGGAATGCATCGAATTCGCGAATAGGTGCGATGGCATCCAGTTTGTCTAACAAGGACTTTTCCTCTTCATAGTCTGCCATAGTGTTATAACAGAGGGGGTGAAATTGAAATGTGGACCGGCGGCAAGAGGGAGTCTGGTGCACGTAGACGGTGAGGCTATATAATATAGAGTGCGATCGCGAAGACCACGGGATATGTCGGTGCTATTGGTGCTACGTGTCAAGTGTCGCCAGCAGCCGGGGAGTTCTCGCGAGGAATGTAGGATGCCGTGAATTTCTCATCTCCGGCTCGTGTGATGTACACGTTGACATTCAACCCGCCGCTTGCGTCCGTTCAATGACCATGGCTACAGCAGATGAGATCAAATGTCGGCATTTGGAATCGCTTATTACATTGCCAATATCGCGAATTTCAGTTTGCGTGTGGAAACAATGCCCCGAATTTGAATCAGGTTCCGTTGTCACTGTACCGCCCTTGTTGACCCCCAAGTGGAACATGGCCGTTTTCGCCAGCTGGAGCGCCAAGCACTAACACTTTATGTATTACTGCCTTGAACGACATCCCCAGCACTCCCAGCCTTGCTTTCTCAACCTTTGAACGTATTAGAGGGTATCAAGCGGAAACTCCTCAGCCTCTGAGCAACACAAATGGACAACGCCCCAGCTGAAGTATTATTGGCTATAATTGAGCAAGGTTATTTGGATGTTGAAGATGGCTTAGCCATACAATGCGAACGTATTCACTTCCCTTTCCAGTATTACGACCATTCGCTTCGCTGACAGCCGCAAAACTCAGAACAGCGTACATCCGACCCCCATGCATGCCAGCGCCAATCTAAATCGGTCCCGCCACTTCTTCGCATGTGGCGGGTCCGGAAGATGTCAGAGCAGCCGGGCGGGCGGCTTCGATATTCTTCCAGGAGGAGAACACATCCTCACTGATCACAGTGAAGGCGCTGTGAGCGTCTGGGATATCTCTCATATACAGGTTCAAGGGAAAAGAAATTGGTCACTCGATGCTACTAAATGGATCTGCCACAGCCCTGTCTGTGTTGGAGGATCGCACGTTCGATGTAGGCTTCAAAATTGGAGATGTGGAGCATCTGGTATATACTACGGAGGAAGGGGGGGGAGTCTTCCTGTGCGCTGTGTCGAACAATTGGTGAGTGTACCTGCGTCAAATGAAATCCGGTGGAATGCTCTCATCTCCTCATTAGGAACACGGAAGGTAGTAATTGAGACACTTCTGCATATTTTCCATCGCATTCCCTGAAGAATGTGTCACAACACGGAAGATCTCTCGGTCATCCATTCGTGCTGGTCGGTGTTGCCCCTTGATGTCGCTCACTGGTGACTTGGCGGTCTTACGGGCCATGAGCGACGTCAGTTTTTTGGTGTCAGTCGTGGACCTGGGAGGAAGATGCCAAATTACTGCTTCAACACCTGTAAGTTCCATAGTTCCTCAAAATTATCATCATGAATCAAGTAACTCAAACCACTGCCCCAGGCACCCTCACATGCGACAGTGGGGGCCGATTATTTCGGCGGTCGCGGCTTTTTGCTCTTCCTGGAAGAGCAGCCAGCCCTGGTTATTCAGGCGTATTCCGACCGATCACGACATTTTCCCGAGCAGAGTGAACCAATCGCAAGCTCGCTTATGAACATCCCTTGTGATCTGATCAACAGCTACCTTACCCAACATCGCTACCACTCGACTGGACAAATATGGCCGCGTGACTCGAGCTCCACACACACTGACCTGGACTGTGCATAGTTCCGTCGCAACAAGTACAAACTTCATGTGGATCAGCACCAGTGATCCCCGGCATCGTAGTTCGACCAAGCTGTGACTAGAGATGGCCCATGTCCCTCTAATTGGGGAGGTGAAGACGGAAGCAATCGACGTCGCCGACCTTGCGCCAGCTGGACGTACCAGTGGATCTGAAAAGGGTCGGCGGTTTACGATTCTGCGATCAGGCAGATGTTTTAGGACTCGGGATAAAGACGATGGGTGGATCGGAAGAGTAGAAGGTTCATATACTACATTGGGGATACTCTCGGCTTGTAACCAACAAAGTTGGGTGTGCCCCATTCTCATTCTGTGGGATATCAAAAGCCTTGCCTTAAGTAGCATGATGCTCTAATACAATATCATGATGGCTAGCGCACTAGTGTGGGGTCGAATGAGAAGCTCTAATATCTCATGACCAATGCGTTTACATCACCCAGGCGACGACGCTGTTTTTGGCTGTGGGGTTGCGATAGCGGACCCAGTCACTGTCCATATTAGGACTTTTATATTACATCGTCAGGCGTATTCCATCATGCCCCATGTCGCGCACTACTCATCCGTCTCCCCCAAGCATTTCGCAGCGACCTCCTCGCTCGCCTTCCATAGGTCCTCACCCAACTTCCTATCCCTACCCCTCCATGACGGCCTTCCGACCCGATCATAGGGGTACAAGTATTTCCCACCATATTTGTCAGGCCTTGACCTAATCTTTATGGACGTCGCTGCGAAAAGACTGGTGTATGACCCATGTAGGGGCGAGAGCGCGAACATGCTGATGAGCCAGATCCAAAGCCACGACAGCCAAGGGAAGTTCTGCTCGATAACTCGGAGGCCGCCCTCAGAGGAGACCTCCCCGGGGTGAACGGCGATAGTTACTATCTGGCGAGTTGCGGGGTTTTTTCGAAGTCGACACTGCAATTCCGCGCTGAAGAGGATATTGGCGAGCTTTGATAGACCATATCTCTGAACGCGAGCCGGAAGGGTGTCCCAATGATAGTTCCAGCCTTCATGATTAAAAGGACAAGACTTATCGTCAGAGTCTCAGACGCCCGCCAGAGAAATGAACATTAGCAACGCATACCAGCTACCGTTCGCAGGTTGACGAAGAATGGAGTGATCCAGTGCATTTCGGATGCCACCTGTTGAAGGATGATGAGATCAAGCATCTCACCATGTTCTTACAGCCTGAAAACCCGCACCGTAACAATGCGCACGTCGCGTGTTTGCGCGACTGTTTCGGTCATGATGGGAAGCAACTGTTGAACAAGGACGAAGTGTCCAAGATGACTGATAAGACTTGAGATTAGGAGATCTTAGGCGCTATGTATGTATATTGAGATGACGTACTTGGCCGCCATCGAGTGGGACATCGTGATGCCTCCTTCAGAGACCGTTTTGTAGTGCTCTTGAAGCCTGAGCGTAAAAATTTCAGCATTCTATACTTTCTGAGAGAGGATACCATGGCTCTCACACTCCCGCATTGTTAACTACCGGAAGGGTCAGAAAATATGCCCTCGCCGTCTTCAGAGTACAACAGTATGGACTAACCCAGTATATCTAGCCTTCCA
Organism: Tulasnella sp. 332; assembly: GCA_019632285.1. Classification (NCBI taxonomy): domain Eukaryota; kingdom Fungi; phylum Basidiomycota; class Agaricomycetes; order Cantharellales; family Tulasnellaceae; genus Tulasnella; species Tulasnella sp. 332. The sequence continues at coordinate 115,364 of WSTV01000013.1, forward strand.
TCTCCATGGCGCAAGAAGTTCTCGCTAGCATCTTTGACGCTCTTGGGAGTCGCTAAATCGAGCTTCAAATACTTGACGAGCCCAGGCTTGATGCCTCCTTCCTTATACAGACGATCGAGGGCCCCGCGTGCGAGTGTTTCACTACGGGCTCCCATGTAGACCTAATGGACAAGCTTCCTTGTTGGATGGTGCGGTTCTGGGTGCAGAGACGATGTTCGCACCTTACAGCCCTTTCGTGCGAGTTCTTGAACAGTATGGAATCCTATGCCAGAGCTGTCTTAAAGTCAGATGCTGATGCATCTCCTGTATAAAAATCAGGAAACGCGAACATACTTTCCGCCCGTGACAATTGCCACCTTTCCTGTGAGATCTGGGATGTCATGCTACACGGAATCTTGTGAGGCCCCCACTGGACATGTACTATCCGCGCGCGTACCTCGGGATTGAAGTCGGACATGAGGCCGCCCACCGTTCTGACGATCAAGTCAGAGACGATCCCGGGAGTATCCAGGAGCTCTCTGATAGCAGGCGGGAGCATGATGCAGCAGCGTTGTTGGGCTGAACAGAAGGGGGGAAAGAGGGAGGATAGAGGCGTATGGGATCCGACAGCCCAAAACGCCAATGCACAGTATATGAACAGGTCTCAGAGTGAGACCTCTATGCTACTACCCCACCCATACCAGTAAGTCGCAGGCACACGCGAAGTGCCTGCGTGAGATCCAAGACCCAGCGAAGGACCCCTGTGGTACCTGTACGCTCTGCCGGCAGCGGGGATAGCCATGGACATAGTCAGGCTATCAAAAAGAGCGTGAATGCGAAATACATCGCAGGCCAGAGTATCGGGGCAATACAACCGCTTGGCGGGGAGTGCGACAAGTCACCGCAGACGACATCAGACCGTGTGAGAGACACCAGCCAGTCCCAAAATGAACAACCTCTCCATCGCACTCTGAAATACTGATGGCAAGCTCGTCGGGAGGATCACTGCGAGACACGTATTCTACACCACCAGACTCTTGGTCTTTTGTACCAGAGATTACATCCACAGGATCCTCATCTTCAAACGCATCCAATGCGTCATGGGGTCGATCGTCCAAGACGCATGTCTTCGACATGACACCGGCACCCTTTGAGGATATTCGATCCGGATTGCTGCTAGATGAAATGGACGGGAGGGATTGGGGGAAGATGACAAGTGATTTTGTTGCTTCTATGATGCTCGCGTATGCTGGGACAGCCGTCGTCATGCCGTTTGAGGTCGCCAAGACCCTACTGCAGGTCCAATGGATTCCGAAGGAGGACATTGATGATGTGATGGAACCACCAGTGGAACCGCAAATTGTTCAAGGAGACAATGACGAAGATGCGGTATGCCATATCTATTTACATGAAAGTCTTCCAGTAGGTTCCTGATCATATATGCCAGATGAGCGATACTTCGGCATCGTGGTATTTCCGAGACCCAGAAGCATACGCAGGGGCAGCTAGGTCCGAGCCCAATTCTCAAGCTCGGCTCGCCGATGAAGAGGGTTACCCAATACACCGACCCACGGACGAGCTCACGCGCCCAAGTTACATTATTCCAGCTGGTCCGTCGGATGGAGTCTGGGGTATGATACGACGTATCGTGTCATGGAAGACTGAGGGATATCTCGGCCTTTGGAAAGGTGAGTAAATGACCGTTGTCAAAACCTCAACTAACCCAAGCCGCCACTTAGGTCAATTCACCGCGACGATCCTTGACACGCTTAGCAGTTCTCTGCAGCCCGCAATCTTGTCACTTCTCTACTCTATTCGCGCAGGCTCGGAACCGGTTCCGCCTCCGTACTCACTTGGTACTCTCGTTTTACCAGTCCTCTCACATGCTATTACTGCACATCTCCTGTCCCCATTGGATCTTCTTCGCACCAGACTCATCTGTCAGCCATCTGCATCAACATCTCTGTCCCTACCTGTTTCTTTATTACCGGTCGCTCCACTCGCACACCTAATATCCCGCGAAGGAGGCCTCCGAGCAACCTACACCCATCCACAGCTCCTCATACCTTCACTGCTCGACAATACAATCCGGCCTCTTTTGAGCCTATCTGCTCCCATCGTGATCAGCTCCTATACGGGTCTCGAAGCGGAAAGCAGCCCAATTCTTTTTGGACTCGCCGAGCTCGTATGGTCGATCGCATCTCTATCCGTCACCCTTCCTATCGAGACCGTCCGACGCCGGCTTCAGCTTCAGAGTCGAGCAGTCGGTTTGGCTGGTGGTCCTCAAGCGAGCTGGAGAACGACGGCCTGTGTGGAAACGCGGCCGGGCCCTTATGTCGGAGTGGTCGATTGTGTCTACCGCATCCTCACAGAAGAAAGGTCACTTCCAACGAAGCGGCGGAAGCGGAGACGGGTATCAGGTAAGGAGAAGGAGGAGGGAGTACAAGTTGCGGCTGTCAACCAACGCCGGAGTCTGATGCGCGATACTGGTATCGGCCAACTTTATCGTGGGTTTGGTATTGGAGTGTCCGCCCACGTCCTGGTGTTCATACTCGGTGCTGTTGCTGGGGAGAGGGTTGACCGAGAAAGCGGCTGGACGGAGTTGTAGCATCTTCTCATCTCACTTCTGACTTCTTTTAATTTCTTTTGGAGCACGGCGTAGCTTTCTGACGGAATGAATCTTATCGCGCCCTCGTTTCTTGATTGATCTGTGAGTTTGTGTGCTGAGGGGTCGCGGTGAGCACACAAGGCGGCGATAAAATCAGGAGACGGCGTGGTTGGGTGTTGGAGTCAGCGGACGAGTGACTTTGTACACAAATTTCATTAATCTAGACTGTCAGCAAAAGCCGTATCACATTTCGAAGGAAGACTAAGCGATATCTTCAATCAGGTCCTCCATAAGGCATCACTCCGGAAGTCCGACTTGAACCTGAGATCTAGTCGATATTCCAACCACAGGCCACGCCCCTGCCCACTTAGTTCTCCTTTCCCTCACCTCATCCCGAGGGGCGCTACTCAACGACGAGTGTTACGCCAATCGTGCTTTGAGGATCACTGGCGCTCAAACAGTCTACTAGAATCATGTCCAAGAGTATAGCACGGGTTTACCCGTATGTCAATGAGAAGCTTGGCCAAGCCTGGTAAGTAACATGTCTCGATCGTAATCTCTCAAGCCCAGGATCATGATAATTGACAAGGCGCTTGCTTTTTGGATTTTATATCACAGGTGGGACTATGGTATGAAGACGTCATGTGTTTGGCTCCTCGAGGCAGAAACTCAGAGCACTCATTATTGCATCCGGTCCTCCCACCAGACAACCTGCAGGTTCAGTGGGGCACGCAAGATCACTATGAGATTGTGCGCAAAGTTGGACGGGGCAAGTACTCAGAGGTACGAACACAAAGCGCCACACCACGTACACAAATTGGATGATTTCGCTAGCTTACTCGATACGCATGCACATTGGCTTCATCCTCTTCGTTCCGCCAAACCTAAAATAGGTATTCGAGGGCATCAACATTCAAAATAGTCAGCCATGCATTATCAAAGTCCTCAAGCCTGTGAAGAAGAAGAAGATAAAGCGGGAGATCAAGATCCTTCAGAACCTTGCCGGCGGCCCGAACATCATCGCCCTATTGGATGTTGTCCGGGATCCGAGCTCTAAGATTCCGAGTTTGGTGACGGAATATATTCAGAATGTGGACTTCAAGGTCCTATACCCGAAGTTCACGGACTTCGATGTCCGGTTCTACATCCTGGAGCTGTTAAAGGTTAGCACATCGTAGATCAAGAAGAACGGTGCTGAATCATTTACATGTCTTATCATCCGATCAGGCATTGGATTTCTGTCATTCGAAGGGAATCATGCATCGTGACGTGAAACCGCACAATGTGATGATTGATCACGAAAATCGGAAAGTGGGTGGGGCCCCCAGTCCAGAATGATGCACTCAACCGCTTAAACTCAATCCACTCTTTAGCTGCGCTTAATCGACTGGGGTTTAGCAGAATTCTACCATCCAAAGACGGAATACAACGTCCGAGTGGCTTCTCGGTACTTCAAAGGGCCGGAACTGCTCGTCGACTTCCAAGCATACGACTATTCTTTGGATATGTGGAGCTTGGGATGCATGTTCGCGAGCATGGTGAGGGCTTTGGTTCTGGACTTTGCTGTCTTCTGAGCGCAGCACCTGATGCTCATTGATCCCCTATCTTGGATACTCTACAGATTTTCCGGAAAGAGCCATTCTTCCATGGACACGACAACTACGATCAGCTCGTCAAGATCACGAAGGTTTTAGGGACAGATGAGCTCTACGCTTACCTGGAGAAGTATGACATTGAGCTTGACGCGCAGTACGACGACATCCTGGGGCGGTCAGTCGACTTGTTCTTTTTCGGCTGTGCAAAACAGCCGCTTCGGCTTCGTGAACGGAGCTCCACGTCATCCCGAAGATTCCTGACGCCTGTCTGTCGTTCGGTTGGTATCCTAGGTACACGCGGAAACCCTGGACACGATTCATCACGTCTGAAAACCAACGCTACATATCGAACGAAGCCATCGACTTTTTGGATAAACTACTGAAATACGATCACCAGGAGCGACTGACAGCGAAAGAAGCTCAGGATCACGCTTACTTCGGTACGGCCGTTCTTCCGTATGTTGTGCAATCGCTGGCTGGTCGTCATAGCTGACGATCATTACTACTGTCCCATTGTGACTTCATTGATTTTGCACAGATCCTGTCAAGCGCGTTGCCGTCTCAGACTCTGAGGAGAGCGACGCTTGATTGGACGGACTGATCACCATTTCGTACCCACGGCATACCTAAGCGCCTCGCGGCTCTCACGTATCCATCCTGTACTTCGTGCCTCACCCCTGCCATTCAGCATCTTGCTTCCCAGCCGATCCATGTCTTAGAGCTTCGTATGTCATTCGTGTTCTCTTAGTTCGTCATCACCATGTATGGTGTCCGCGGGGGTCGTTGACAATTCGGGAACGGATTGAATACATTCAATCTTCCCACTACCCAATGATTCGCTCTACCTTCACCTCCGAGGACAGCCCGCAGTATGGAGTACCTCAAGGGGTTACTTAGGGGATTGCATAGGGATTTAAGCCTGTGCAACGGCAAATCAGAACGTGCACTCATCAGGGCAAGCTTGTCGCGAGTCTGTTCCAGGTATTAAGTGTGATAAAGCGGGCCCCCGGCTTTCCTAGGCTTTGGTTTTGGGCGGCTGCTATCTCAAGCGGTTAGTGCGATCAGAACGGTTGTGAGACAATGTCGGGATGGGTTGATCACACTTGATTCCTTGGTTCGAACAAGGCATTAGAAGGAACGTCCTGAGTAGGGAGCATATGTTATGATGTATTACGCTAAGTGGTGTAATTCTTCTTGATGATGTGCATTTCGGCGTTGCTGTTATAGAAATGAAGGGGATTCAGCGTGGATGGCCGTCTATTCCAACGCCTTGCTCGGGTAGGATCCAGTTGAACAATCATCTTATTTAACGGGATTTCATTCCCGCACTAAAGCGTTGTGTAAGAATCATGACTCGTTGTCTCCCAATTGTCGCCCAAACTGTATGTGTTGTGCGAGCAAAGAAGGTTATCTTCGCGTGAGCTAGCGTGCCTGATTTTACCGTTAATACCATCAAAACAAGTTACCGGAGGCTCCATATGTAACTCGGAAAGATAAAGGTATCCTGGAGTGGCATGAAGCTTCGTCCTGACTGTGTTGAAAGGAGAGATTCGGACAGCCATCACCCAGAGCTATGGCATTCGCGGAACCGACTGGAAGATGATCCGGAGTCCCTCACGCTCATTCGATAATCAGCATTCAAAATGTGGAGATTATACTACACTTCAGCAATCTAGGTATAGACCAACGCTAAGCTTAATGAATAGCGACAGTGAGACTTCCGAGGAGATCAAGTTAGTGCGGAGAACATTGCCTTACACCCGGAAGGGCCGAAGAAGCACACTTTTTGGCTCTTCGTCGCACACCACCAGTCCCAAGCGTCGCCATTCAGTCATTACAATACAAGGCCCATCCACATACCGTCTGCTTCAGTTGATAGATTCGGCGTCTACTATCCCACTCGGTTTCTCTCTGGATGCCACCTCGTGTTCCCAGATCTCTCACCTTGGCATCTTCTGTCGCGTCGTCTTCAAGGACCTCATTTGCCGTTTCACGCTCCTCCACCGTCTCACTTCGGCATGCCTCTGCATTTGCTTCACTTAACCGTGGCTCCAATCCGATTAGGCCATCAGTAGTCTGGCGAAACCGTAAAGCAATAGGAGGGGATAAAGTAAGGTTCTCAAATTTCGTCAGCATTTTCGGTTAGTATGCTCTGACAAGTCAATCTACTTTTTGTGGCTACAGCGATTGTTCCATGCGTCTTCTCCATCATCTGCATCCCCTAAGAATCCATACGAAGTTCTCGGCGTTGCAAAGGATGCGGCAGCCGGCGACATCAAGAAGACGTACTTTAACGTGAAGTTCTTATACGCCATATGAACTGTCATATGTAACTGACATGTCGTGTTCTTCAAAGTTAGCTAAGAAGTACCATCCAGACACAAATAAAGATCCAGCAGCCAAAGAGAAGTTCCTTGAAATACAAGCTGCTTACGATGTAGGTTATTGACAGAGAATCTTCGCTTAAGATTGTGATCAACTTGTTTCATTCTACCCTAGATCTTGAGCGATTCCACCAAACGCAAGGCTTACGATCAGTACGGCGCAGCCTCACAGCAAGAAGGCTTCGATCCTGACGCGTTCAGTGGCCGAGGTCCATTTGGTGCTGGTGGATTTGGTGGTTTCCAAGACTTCGGAGGTGCATTCGGTGCAGGTGGAGGTCGATCGCAAGCAGACATATTTGAAACTCTATTCGGTGCATTCGGCGGTGGCGCGAGACCTGGGCGAGGCCCGTTCGGCGATGCCTCGCAAATGTCGACACGCGGCGACGACATTGAGGCCAGTGTGGGCGTCTCATTTTTGGAAGCAGCGAAAGGCGCGGCAAGGACAATAAATATTACACCGGTAATCAACTGTAAGACTTGCACAGGGAGTGGCTTAAAAGCCGGAGCGAAACGAACGACCTGCAGTTCGTGTTCCGGCACGGGCACCCGAACATTTATGGTCCAGAGCGGCTTCCAGATGGCGACGACATGTCAAGTCTGTCACGGTACCGGGTCTACAGTGCCGAAGAACAGCAAGTGCGGAGACTGCGATGGGGTTGGCAAGGTGAAACAGCGCAAATCTGTTGAAGTCAAGATACCAGCTGGTAAGTGAACGACAACGGCCTCCGATCCTTGGCGACCACATATTAACTCCTTTCTGAATCTTATCTTCAGGTGTTGAGGAGGGCATGGTGATTCGAGTACCAGGAGGTGGTGACATGCCTGTATCTGGGAAAGGTTCCCCAGGCGATCTCTTGGTTCGAGTTGGCGTTACGCCGTCCAAGGTCTTTAGACGGCAAGGCAGCAATATCTTCCATGACGCCAAGGTCCCGTTCCATTTGGCCCTCCTTGGGGGACGAGTAAGGGTACCAACACTTGACGGTGAAGTAGACGTGCGGATACCCGGAGGCACTCAACAGGGAGAAGAATGCGTCTTGAAGGGTCGAGGAATCTTGCCCGTCTTCGGTGGCGAGAAGGGAGATCTCTTTGTTACATTTAGTGTGACGTTACCGAGGCACGTGCATCAGCATGTCGCGTTATATCGGCAGGCACTGACTGAGATCTTGATTGTGTGGCCCTTGCAGATCGCTAACCAAGAAACAGCGGCAGATCCTTCAGCAATACGTGAATGATATCGAAGGAAGGAGCTCGGCCGAGCCTGGTGCGGCAACTTCGCAACCACTTGATGACTTGGGCTCTACATCCTCGACGAAATCTGAACCTGTCAAAGAGGAGCAATCATCAGGTGAGATCTTCATATTTCGGTTATCTAGTTTCAAGACCCCTGACGCCCCTTCGTCTGACAAAGGCGGGGGCTGGCTCAGTTGGGCCTTGAACAAACTGAAACGCCCGTTCTGAGTCGTGCGAGATATAGCTGCCGTTCTTTGTCTACACTTACTGACTTTCATAATCCTTCCCCGTCCATCTGCCTCACCATGTCCTTGACCACGCTGCGGTGTTCGTGTTGTTGCGGTTCTGCACGTGTTGACATGCAGTAGACGATGCACCGGCAACTGATGCTCCAGAAGAGGAAGTACGGCGGCGAGCTTCGGCTTCAAGTTAACTGGGAAGTACATGATGGGCCATGGCGGATATTGATAGAGCACTGTGTTCATTTCTTCTCTTTATGCATTCGGTCACTTCTTTCGAGCCTCTTATATTGCTTCCTTCTGCGCTAAAAGCTAAAAAGCTGATCGGGGCGATAGATCGGGACCTGAGATCAACTAGTGGCGCACGGGTACAGTCGTAATGTTTGTCGACAGCACAAAGGGAACACAACGACACAACGACCAACTGACGCAGCGCACTGGATGAAAGGACATTGGTCCGCTGTCTGAAAGTCCCGCACAACTGAGATTCCAGGTCTCTGGCTTGGAGGAACGTGTTCAGGGCTGCAGAATGGCCGTTCACCCTTCCTCTGGTCCACCCCAACTCACCCGTTCGTTCAATAAATCTAATGAGCGGCACAACAACTTAAGGCCTTCCCTCGGGTTGCCTATACCCTACTACGGGCCCTTTGACCACCCCAACACTTTGGCTCAGCCGCGGTCTCCAAACCGCGAATTTTGATCCTTTTTCTCCGTGAAAGAAACTAACTCTTTCGTAACATGACACAACCCCTTGAAGGACCTGAACAAGGCTACCTTCATCCTTCAGCCCGTGCTTGCTTCTTTCATCCTCCTCTCTATCTATTTAAGCTGTTTTAACTCGACGGATTCATCGTCACATCTCATCGTCTCATCGCTCCCTTTACTCTTCTGCTCGATCACCATCTACCTCGCTATCTTGTCTACGATGGACGTCCCCTCCACATCTGGCGCACAGGCTGCATCAGCTCATCCCTCTCATCAATCGAGCCCTTCAGGGAGTTCAGCGCCAGCATCAAAGAAGACCTCGCTAGACCTCGACTGCACAATAACCGCTGCCCCGTCAATCATTGATCAAGTGATGGACTGCAGGGCCGATAGGGGCCGGTTTCCCGGCGGCATCACAGATATTGAGTCTTCGCTCTCAAGTACGTCCTCTTTGTTGCCATGTCTTTACTACTTGAGCACTATACCCCCCACGGAACTAACCCATGTTCCCCCTTGTGCTTGCAGGCATGTCGCTTAAAAGCAACGGAAAACAACTCTCGACATCACGATTGCTTGTAATCCACCTTGCGTGAGTTGTATTCGCGACCCTGAATCTCGATTTGTGTGTTGACAGCAATCTACTCGCGTAGCCTAGGACTTGCGCTCTTCCTGGCTACGACGGACGTGGTAAGCCGGGACCTCCTGCATCTAGAGTGGCACGCGTCTAACCCTTTCATGCGTATAGCACCTTGTTGCCACCAGCTTGCCGACCATCTCGGCCGACTTGAAAGGCAGCTCTGACTTGTACGCGTGGGTCGGAGTTGCATATGTTCTTCCTCAGACGGTTTTCCAACCCCTATGGGGAAAGATTGCCGATATATCGGGGCGCAAGGTGTGGCCAGCTTGTTTACTACACACCCAAACAATCCCCCTTGACCATTATTTTATTTGATTGCGTAGCCTGTTCTTTATTTCTCCATCCTTCTCTTCCTCCTCGGATCCGTGCTTTGCGGTGTTGCTCAGGTAAGCATCGAAGCGTCCATATTACCCCTACCCCAGTCTTCTCGGACCTCTATCACGGGTAACTAACAAGCCCTCTTCTTCGGCAGACCATGATGTGGTTGGTTATTGCGCGAGGTGTCTCCGGTGCCGGTGCCGGTGGACTCGTCTCAATGGTTTGGCTCGTAGCTGGAGAAATCGTGCCGGCAGAGCAGAAAGGCAAATGGGGCAACATGCTTAGCTGCGTCTGGGCTGCCTCGGCGTTGGCCGGTCCTCTGCTCGGCGGAGTATTTAGTCGTACGTGGTTCAGTATCTTCATCCGTGGATTAGTCGTGTCATCTCACTCACTTCTCATCTTCTGATCAATTAGAGCTTATTTCGTGGAGATGGGGATGTAAGCCGCTTTTCCTGCGCCGCTGCTGGGTTCCATTGATTGACATCCTCTTTTGTTCGATCGCCCAGTCTTCCTTAACGTCCCCATATGCGTGTTCTCTGTTCTTCTTCTCCTTGTCTTCCTTCGCGAAGATAGGACGAAAGAACTCAATGGAGCCTCGCGAAAGGATTACCTTCTGGACTTGAATTGGCTTGGCCTGTGAGTTTTTCCGTGTCTTCCACAAAATGCGTCTGCAATATCTGACATGCCGGTTGGTGGCTGTAGTGTACTCCTAGTTTCAGGAACCAGCACTCTACTTCTAGGCTTCTCCTCTGCGTCCTCTTCGGGTTGTACGTGTCTTCCTGGAACTCTCCTCCCCGCTAGCTAACTGGGCATACTATCTAGGGAAAGCCGTAAAGACGATCGCGATGTTGACGAGCGGTGTTCTAGCCCTCGTCGCTGGCTGTGCTCAAGACTACTTATTCACTACGCCGTTGAAGAGCGGTCGACTTATCCCGCGCAGTTTGTATACTTTATCTGGATCAAGTACGTTACAGTGCCATCCGACCCAGCGCGGACCCCGCTTGACAAGAATGGACCTTTGTTTCTAGTTCTTTCCGTTGGGTCGTTCGTCCAGGCTTTCACATTTACTGCCACGACGTTTTATCTCGCCCTGTTCTTCCAAGCAGTCACAGGTGCTAGCGCTATTCAAGCCGGACTACTCCTTCTACCATTCTCTCTCGGATCCGCCTTGATCTCTCTCTTTGCCAATTGGTACATGAGCAGAGGCCCCCCTAAGAACATGGTCGTCATCGGCCTTGGTGTCGCTTCGCTTGGACTCGGTATGATGCCTTTCTCCTTCGCTCCTTTATTCCCCTTTCTGACCTCTGTTTTATTTCAGGATTAATGTCTATCTTGAACGAGAAGTCGAGTCGCGCTCTCCAGCTAGCCCTTCCTCTCATTGCCGGCCTTGGCATGGGATTGCTCTTCAAGTCTCCTTTCAACGCATTGGAGAAAACGATCGAGCCCAAGGACCGAGCAGCAATGACTGGTTGCTTCTTCTATGTCCGCTTCATTGGTACAAGCGTTGGGCTGGTGAGTTGACGATCCTTGAAGCTATCCTTGCATGTCAGGTTCTGACAGTTTTCACTTCTCAGTCGCTTGCTGGTGCTATCTTCGACACTCGGGTGCAGGCCACTGCCCCTCCTGGCTTTATTATCGATCCCGATTCGATGGACTGGCGGTCGCTCGTTCATATTCAGGACGCTGTGCTGAAGGCGGAGGTTCTTTCTTGTGTCTCAAAAGCGGTGTCGGTAAGATATTCGCGATAACTACACTTTTGTAATGTTTCAGATCTGACTTCTGTCTTCTATAGTTGATCTGGGTGATGTGTGCGCCTCTGCTTGCGGTCTCGTGTATATTGTCGCTCCTCATTGCCACAGGCAGTACCGTCATGTATAATACCCAAGCCACGCCAGATGTCGAGAAGCAGTCTTCAGTCGATACAGAGGAAACGAGGGCCGCCACCGAGACCACACCGACCAAAACAAGCCCCGCACCCACGGTCTTCACTCTCTCCCCTTCAACCTCGACTGTTACCCTTCGCTACTCCGAAGATGGCTCGCTAAAGGCATGTACTACGAACACACATACCGAGAAACCCAGCTCAAGTCCAAGTCCCACTATCTTCTCGTCTCCAAAGTCAACCTTGACCACGTCCCTGCCGTTATCCGCGGAAGACGTTCAGACGAAGAAAGACGACGTCGCCGCGCCAGAGGCCGCTCCTAGCTCCCAGGATGCACCTTCGCTGAGCGAAGAACGGATCTGATGAGAATACCATGGATCCTGCCCCTACCTTCCCAACTCTCCCCTCGCATGGTCATCCCTACTTCTGAACCTCCGTCTGCCACCCGCTCTTCGAATTTGGACCCGCCACGTCCTCCCCGCTAGCTTGGCTCCCAGCCCTGGCCTCCGCTGGGACGGCGTCTGTTGTCTGTATTCGCCTATCTTCTTCGCACTGTTCGTTCCATGTCCCATCTGTCCCCGTCGGTGTGCACCCGCCTCCCTCATCATTGTCTCAAGCATTCTGATCCTCGCAACTCCTGCTGTCAACTTCGTTATCATCAGAATTACCCGTGCCACGTCCTGCTTTGTTTCACCAATTACTGCTGTCTCTTCCCACGTCCGGTAACACTCGCTTCACTGCTGTCCTGCACTTCTGTCTCATTTAATGACCTCTATTCTTTTTTTTCCATCGCTCCACTTGACTCTCGATGTCTGTGCCTATTGTATCTCACTTCTCGCCTTCGTTGTTTCATTACCTTAATTGTATCCTCTTCGTACACGCGTTAGGTCGTTACCTTTACGATAGAAATCTCAAGCCGCATAACAAGCCTCTTTTGCTTCTTGAAAGCCTAAGCGAGACTTCGAGGGTTTCTGTCCGCAAATGGGGTCTATTCGTTGCAAGGAGGCACGAGTGTGTCGTGAATCGCCAGGCTGTGGCATGTTGCCGAAGGAGATCAATAATCTGCATTGCGATAAGACGCTCAGGAGGCGAGAGCCAAGTCCAGTCATTCCAAGCCTGGTAGTAAAGGGCCGAGGCATTTTTGCACTATGTACAACAGTCCGACCTGACAAGCTGCAAGACACATGATACATACCAACCAGTCACGATCCACCGCTCCGGTGACTTGACCCTTGGTGGATGAAGAGAAGAAGTAGCCGCATATTAACCTGCGGTCCTACCTCTTATTGTGCCAGCTGGCAGGCAAGGGTTCGAATGTGCGAAAGTCGCTGCAAAAGTCGATTGCATAGGTTAATCTTTCTGATTTGGCCGGGCTTTAAGCAGACCGCACAAACGCAATGGTGCTTGGATCGGAATTGCAGATCCGGCCTCAACAAGCTTTGACTGCTCCATGACAATTTACGCGATCATAAACGTCACGCGTACGTTGGGAGACCTCGTGGCTGACTAGAAGTCCAGCATAGGGTAGAAGATTTACTGCTATCGAGCTTGATCGAGATTTTCGATCAGTCAAGGGGAGCGGAGTGGCATTCCTGCACCAGATGAAGGGAAGGCTGTTGCTTCGCCAAACGATGAGAGCCTAGACGTCGCTATCTGTGTCTAGATCTGAAGACATTAAATCTTGTTGATCATCGCTAATAGCAGGCTCAAGTTGACCATAGTTAGAGCGGGTTCAGGTCCCCCCTACGCCGGCACCGTATGTTCCTGGTGCCGATTGAAGTAATCCGTGAGATACTACGAGGAGATAAGACACTATCAGCTTCTTGATTGAGATGTCAGCGCGGTTTAGAGAATGACGGAGCAGGTTAGATAGAATAGAGCTCACCTCGTTGCATGTCATGCTCCTGCACAATATTGGAAGTCACTCAACTGCGCTCTTTATCTTACAAGGTTTGGGAGCAGATTCGAGACTGGCTAAAGACGTACACCAAGTGAAGAGAGGCCCGACGGGCAGGTTCAGAAACGGCCTTGCTCGCTACATCGTTGTACCGGAGAGTTAGTGACCATAAGTAGCGGTCTTCGAACGGATAGGATGGGGTAAGAAGCACCAAATCGAGTCCGACAAGCCGCGGAGAAACTCGTAACGCAAGCGAAAACGCGTTACATTATTTGTGTTGGGTCGGTTTCGTTTTACAAAGCCGGTTTGCATGCTGGCTGAAGACCTCCTCGGCGGTGAGTTCCGTCGTTTTTTTTTTGATCGGGCAACTGTCGTGGATGACACTATCCTCCGGCTTTCTAGATCTCAGATTTGAGTAGAGACAGCACATCCTCCCCAAAGGAGCAAGTGCGAGCTGAGAGAGACGGGGTCACACACGTCAATCCCTACAAAACACGTTCCAGGTATTGGCCACATTCGCAGGTACGACCATAATTTAAGGACAGCAGGTTCCATTTCCCCATGGAATGTAAATGAAATAGTGGACCGAACCTGGTGGTACCATGCAGGAGTGTATGGTATTCCGAGATGAGACCAGCCGCACCGCTAAACGTCTCAAGTCCACGATCAGACCCTGGAGTGCGCACCCCAAATTGAGCGATAGGTTCAGGCCAAAAATGAGTTCTTTGCAGGCTTTTTTGCATAGTCTATGCTTGGAGCCAGCCCGGTGCAAAAGTAGATTCCAAGTTAGAGTGCCGCACCAAGTTCCCCGTCTGGAAAAGGGGCATAGACCAGGATCCACTGTGCCGCGACCTTGGATTTTCCATGGGAAATGATGATTTAGGAATCGTCGAGCACTAAGCCGAACGTCTTGCAGCAGCAAGCCACAAAGTTGGTCAAGCGGAGGTGTCCAAGTTCTGTGGACACGGCGATGTTTAAATCCCAATATCTCAACTCTAACATGGTTTTGACGTTAACTTGCTCGACGTCCACCTCAACAGCTGTCTTTCGCGCTCTCGTAGATCGCTCTCCCAACACCTTACCATTTAGACTGGACCTGAGGAACGAGGCAGAGGTAACTGGCATGATGGGTACGTGCCAGCATGGATTTCCTCTTAGACTCGGCCAATGCTAACAGCAAAAGGCAGTCAAGCTGCAACAAGCAGATCTTAGGAGCATCATATGAAGTGCTCTCTTCTTAGGCCCATGCTGCTCAAAAGATACGGCACTAGTTCCGGAAACCATTGGACTCGTGCCTTCCTCTCTTCGCGCACTCTTTTCTTTCGAAAGATCCCTGTGAGCTGTTTCACGGCTTACTTCATGTGAGTGGGAGACCGTCAAGCGCGTTGCAACATCTGAGACAGTCATACTCCCGGGTTGTGGGTTGTCATATCCTGCTTCGATCGCTACAGCATGCACCAAGTATTGTAATGTACACACTAAGCGTAGGCTGGGTGGATTCTAAGATCGTTCAGCTTCCATCAACGTACCAGAACTCTTATCTCCCCGAAGAATTGGTGCAAACCTTCGAGCTCTTTAGCTGTGGCTACTGAACAGGTGAGTTGTGTTATGTTGTGTATTTTGTTTTCACCCATCATCAGTCCAGGTAACCACAGGGAGGATCGTACTCGGGTCGGCGAACCCTCAAGGTGGGGTCACTTCGATTGACTTGACAGAGGACAACACCTCAATAGTGCACTTTCTGTCCGCAGGACACGTTGATTGCGCCCGTTTGCTATTGGTAGTTGACACGACAAGGGAGTCAACGTGCGCGACCATACGGATATATGGA
The DNA here is from genome assembly GCA_019632285.1 of Tulasnella sp. 332. Taxonomy (NCBI): domain Eukaryota; kingdom Fungi; phylum Basidiomycota; class Agaricomycetes; order Cantharellales; family Tulasnellaceae; genus Tulasnella; species Tulasnella sp. 332. Next base: position 130,669 of record WSTV01000013.1, read on the forward strand.
CCACCACGATCAAAGCTCTAATAATTGACAATATGACCACCACGACCACCAGCCAGACGTCAAGGTATCTTCCTCCACGGCGACCAACGACCGTCCGCATCGCCGTCGAACGAGTCAACCGTGTGATGTCAGGGGCGCTTTGATAGAGCGCTCATCACTATCTGGACCTGGACCCCATTCGCCGCACCGTTTGATAACCTGGTGTGCTAGGTGAGAGTAACAGACTTCTCCCCAATCTTGCCCTATTGCCCTTCGCCTTTTATCATCTCTCACCATTTTTACTAACACCCTCACAATGCCTTCCCTATCAGCGTCGTCAGACACCCTATTAAACCTTTGGGCCAACTTAGGATTGGTCGTGTGCCACTCCAAATCCCTTCTACCACAAGCAACCATCGTCCTTCAGTCTTATCTTCAATCACGCTCCAAACAACTGCCAGAGCCCACCACCCCAATGAGCTCCGCCCTGCCGCCACTCGCTCGACACCAATCAAGCGCCGACTCGATAGCGTCAGGAGCTAGCAGTGCTGGGACCCTCAGTCTGTATCCGAGGGCTGACGAAGGAGAGGAGGTCACCGTTGAAGGTGTTGCTCATACTGAGACCATTCTATCTGCCAGGTTCGTCACATTTCTTCCTCCACTACACACACATACTCTACAGCTTTAGCATATGCTGGATGCGTTTATTGCTTGGCAAACGTTACAAATTCGCCAATTCCGCAGCTCGCTGTCGGCGCACGACATGCCCGAATAAGCTTTTGATATCAAACTTCGCTTATCAACACTTCTTATCCCCTATGCAGGAAGTACCGAACATCAGACTTTCGAATGCGATTGCTCCACATGTTCCGAGACGAGCTACGTGTCAAGACTTGGGATAACCGTGCTGGTCTCCAGCACAGCGACCTCGAAGTCTACAAGGTCGCAGGGTCGCTGACAAATGCCGTCTTCTTCGTCTCGGCCCCGGCTGTCCAAGACCCACCTCGCAAATACCTCCTCCGGATCTACGGACCTTCTTCGACCGAGCTCATTTCCCGTCCGAAAGAGCTCTATACGTTGTACAAACTATCCTCGATATACCGTATTGGCCCGAGAGTGTACGGCACGTTCGGAAACGGTCGGGTGGAGGAGTACTTCGACTCGGTGGCGCTTAACGCCGATGACATGCGCAATCCTGATATCAGCAGGTGGATTGGTCGTAGGATGAGTGAGCTGCACTGCGTCGATATCGGGGAGGTGATGATGCCTGGTGATGGATGGGAAGATCGGCGGACGCTTGGGGTATTTGAGAACGTCAAGCGGTGGATGACGACTGCAAGGCAGGTCATTGAGGCGCTGGAGAAGCGTAAGATCCCAAAGGACCATCCTTGGCGTGATGTTGTCCAATCTTTCGATATTGATTGTTACGAAGACGAGTGGGATGCGTATCGAAAGTGGTTGAACGACTTTGAGGCTGAGTATGGGGAGAGCGAGCGTGTCTTTGCGCACAATGATGCTCAGTATGGTAACCTCCTCATGCTTACGCATATGCCGCCGAACAGACCATCTCACCACAAGGTGAGGAATATTGGGTCAATCTTATGACATCCATCCGCTCACCTAAGGGATCCCTTGCCCGCCTCATTCCCTGTAGATAATTGTGGTTGATTTCGAGTATGCCGGACCCAACCCTGCCGCGTTCGACATTGCCAACCACTTCCATGAGTGGACCTCAAGCTATGTCACATCTGACACGCCATGGCTCCTTAACAGGTCCATCTACCCCACCATCGCCCAAAGGCAGCACTTCTATCACGCATACATTTCGCCTCTTCCCACTGGGCCTTCATCGTCTTCGAACCTCCTCCTCTCGTCCTCACACCAATCTCTGTCAAGTGACAACTACATCCCCGCCTTACAGAACCGCAAGGTTCAGGAGGAGCTGGACCAGCTAGAAAGGCAGGTCAAAGCTTGGAGTCCTTCGAGCCATGCGATGTGGGCCCTCTGGGGCTTGGTCCAGGCCAAAGACGACGTCATGGGCAATGAATTGGGAGAGCTTGGAGAGTTCAACTACCTGGGCTACGCGGTCGGCAGGATGGAAGCTTTCCGGAGAGAGATTGCTGAGCTTAGAGTGAAATGCTGAGTTTCGGATGGACATCCGACTTCTGTGATCCAAATGTATCAAGTCTATCGGTTTCAGTATGTAGTATGTACCGGTTGGGAGTTCTGTATTTCGTCGTTCAACTGCCAATTCACCAGCACAATAACCCAGTGAAGGATGGTTGACCATACACGTACATATATAAGGCTGATGATACGGTTGTTGATTACAGCATCGCTCCCGTGTTTTCTGTTACCTATCAAGGCAACAATATCATGGGGGTGCAAGGTCCATTGGGGAGTCAGCTCCTGGGCTGGCTGCACCGCCTCCCATATTGTCACCCTCCCAGCCCTTGCCTCCAAGGCCGGCCTTCAGCTGACCTGAATAACCGGAATCGAATCAGGATTAGTGACTCGAGTGTGTTGTTCCAGGTAAAGGCGCAAGCACAGACTTACGCCTTTTCTTCTTCTTCCCTTGGCCAGGGATGCCAGGAGGGCCAGGCGCCCCACGAACCCCGTTCACGGAGGCTCCTTGCGTGATTTGGCCTGGTACAGCACCAGCCACTCCAAGAGCGTTCGAACCAGCAGGAGTGCCAGGAGGGCGACGAGGCGTACTGGAGACCGACTTCCTTCCCGCTCCTCCAGCCCTTGGCGTCGAGCCTCCTACGGCAGCATCAGTGCCCAGAGTATACGCGCCAGAAGACGCCGCGACTGTTACGCTTTGTTGTGTTTGACTTTGGCTAGGCGTTGGAAGAGGAATATTTGAACCAGCACCCCCCTCGATCATCAACACCGTGCCATCAGCACCCACAGCACCAGCCTGTTGCCCACCCGCGTCAGGACCCGGAAGGATGGGGACGACAGAGGACGTTTGCGTGATCTCGTAGGCGTAGCGGCTGGTTGTCTCCAAAGCCCAACCCAGCGCCTCGGATTGGTTCCTCGCTGAGATCAAGCTCACTTTGGTTTTGGCTTTTGTTCCTAAGCCTTCTTTTTCGGCGTCTTTATCTTTGCTCTCGTTGGATACTGGGAGGGAGATGTCCCAGGAGTATCCCTTCCGAGGGTTGAAGTCCGGACGGTGCTCTCGGACATCATCCAACGTCTGGCCTAGGTATGACAAAGTGTTCCGCTAAGAGGCATTTAAATGAGATTCAGGTCGAGGATGGTGTTTTTGGGAACTTGAGAAATGCCTCCGCTTTGCAACGAGGCTCACCAGACGACCGGAGATCACGGAGTAGATGTCCGGGGCGGCATATATCCGGTTGTACAGGACAAAGAATGCCGCGAGTGGTCGAACTGTATCGACGTCAGCCGAGGTCAGAAACCACGGAGGGGGTAGAGCGGATATGGTTTAGCGTCGCCACGGAATTGGAAAGGTTAGAAGGAAAGGCCTCGCCGATCGAGGCTTTGACATACCGTCGTGAGGGCTCAATCGTTCACGCTTCTGAATCACGAATGTGTCCGGCGGCATCGCATGGACAACCGCAAACTCGATGCCTGTGAGGTTTCTGTGGTGTCAATTGACCGTTCGCCACAGGTTGGAGCGCAAGTCAGAACATCTTTAGAGGAGGCGATGGAATATATCCGCACCGCAGTTTTCCCGGCTCGTCCTCCAACGGCATTCCCGTATGCCTCAGCTGCATCCTCAGGACAGCATTATTGGATTGATGGTCCGCAAAAGGCGACTCCATGAAGAAGTCTAGTACGGATGTTTCTGTCAACCCCCCCTTGGCCTTGTCGTGAAGTATGAGATGCCATAAAACAGCTGATGCACGAAAGCCTGCATCGAGGAAGGAGCGTAGTTTACCTGAAACCATTCTGGGAGGGTGAAGTACACTTCAGTGTGGTTGTCCGCGGGCGTAGTCATGAATCCCCTAGAGAGATATTCAACGAGCCTATAACACAATAACACAAGGGAGAGATTCGGAAATCACCTTCGACAAAGTTCAACTTATCATAACCAAATACTGCCAAGCTATGCTGCGGTTCTTCCACAGGCTGTAGAAACAAAACGGCAAGAATGGCAAATTTTTTGATATATAAGACACACGGAGTCGCTTATGGACAGGTTTGGATTGGGAGGCAAAACTTAATGAGAAGAGTGGGAAACAGCTCCAGCGCATCTTGTCCATAGAAAGCCACCAAATGATACAACGTAGACACTTCTCGCACAAGTAAATCGGGTCTATAGGACAGGCTCGGGCGATGAACCCGTGCTAACAGCTCCCATCTGCATCGAGTTTGTGTTCATGCTGTCCTTAGTCCTAGGACCCATCGGCCGCTTCCCCGCTGCCGTGGAGAGATTCTTCGCAGGAGTCGCATTAGGCGGGGTGGCTGCGCCCGTTTCTTGCTGCATTATGTCGCCCGGCTTCGGCGTAGCGGGCTCGGCGCTGTCTTGGAACTCGTCCTCGGGGCCAGTCACCGTAACGTTCGAGGCTAAGCCTCCTCCCCCTCGCGAAGGTGGGACTTGGAGGTTGCCGCCGCTAGTGGGTAGGACAGGAGATTGTGCGATCCCAGTGCCATCCGAATAACCCGTCGCAGCGCCCGCATCCGGAACGCTGTCAATGGGCGCGGAGCGACGATTCGAGTAGCCAGATTTAATCCGATTGTTCGAGGTTTGTTCGCTACACAAATTTCAAGAAGAGAAGTGAGCACAAGGCCGCAGATCGAGGAGCGAGTGAACGATGATGAGAGCTGCTCACCGAATCTCAGCGATAAGGTCCTCTGCGGCATACCATGCGAGCCCGCTGTAGTTGACCTTACGCCACCATCCAGCCTTGTCCATCTCGCCTATATAGGCATGGCAGTGGACATGATCCTTGACGGGGATTTTAGGGTCTGAGAAGGGCGCGACGATGAACCCGACGTGAATATTCTCGGCCTGATCCGGGGAAGCGAAGGAGAGGCCAGCGCTGGGAGATTGTTGCTCGCCGCCGGTGCTGTTCAGGGATGAGAAGGTGTCGCCTTGGATATGACGGACAAGGAGACCGCGGCCAAGCTGTTGGATGTGCGTCAAGAGAGCGAGGTCGGAGGAGGACTGTACGAAGCATGAGGATTGTTATCAGTCCTGATAGGAATTTGATACAAGTTGATATAGTTTGAAGATACATACGAAAGCGTAGATAGAAGGGACATGAAGACTAGAATACACAATAAAAAATGAGGCGTCAACGAGTGCTCGACGCTCAGCGTGTTGGCAGAAACCTCTTAAAACGTACTTGAGCATGATCACGATATGACCCTTGCTCGACACAGGGTTATTCCTCTCCAAGTAGGCAGTGACCTTATCGTCCTTGTAGATGATATGGGCTGGACCATCTCCCGCAGAGCCGCTGTTTGTGATGGTTCCCGGTGGGCCGAACGATTGACTGCGAGGAGAGTGCAGTAGAGATGGATATGGTTGGGCTACAATCGAGCACATCGGGCATCCAGGCTTAGGATTAAAATCCATGGTGGGCCGTTATCGTGAAGATAAGTCCGAATAACGAGCTGTGGTTGGGTGGGTATAAGTACTTGGCGTGATGGCGGTGGTCGGGATGCGAAGAGCTACAGGCGCCGTCTCCTCACGGCATCTCACTGCCCTGAATCACTCCGTAATCCGTGATCACCATCTCCGGAATGCCCATAGACACTCGCCACAGGCGGTTTTGAGGACAGTTTTGAGATTGCCAGTGATTGTTTAAATATAATATGGGGAGGCGATAGATCACTTTGTTGATGGGGAAGAGATACAGTGCATTAGGTATCAACAAAGTCCTACTTTTAGCCGCCGTTCCACACTAAGCCAGCGCACATCTCGCGATCAGCGCCTCTGTGTACTCCCAAAGCTCTCTCGCCAGCTCCTCATCCTTAGCTAGCGCGCTGGGTTCTACCACTTTATCGTACGGACACAAGTACGCTCCTTCGTATACTGGTGTATGGCACCTGATGACGGGGCTGGTCGCGGCGTACAGACTGGTGTACGAACCCTCCTTTGGCGTCAAGAGGAAGGATGAACAGTTGGCAATGATGTTGACTAGGAACTTGATCTCGGAGAGGGCGATCAGGTTGAACGGCCACGGGACATTCTCGACGAGTCCTCGAGTGAATCCTTCGGAGACGAGCTCGCCTGGGTGAACAGCTATTGAGATGATGGGCGACTCGTCCTCTTTCACTGAAGAAGACGTGGAGTGGGAAAGAAAGGTCAGCTTTTTCCTGCCGCCGGTTTCAACGTTGCAGGAAACCCACATCGCCTCTGCAACTCCTTCGCGAAAAGGATATTCGCCAGTTTGACCATCGCTACCCGGTGTAGTCGGCCTCCGATGAAGTTACCCTTTTTGTTCCAGCCCTCTAGTGTCCCAAATGATGGGGCCATGAAGATTCCACGGTGTGCTTCCGAGGCCACGGTGATGATGCGGACGTCAGCGCCAGGTCGTGCGGCGGTATGTTTGAGGAGTTGCATGAGGGTCTCTGTCAAGACGAAGTGGCCCATATGGCCCTCTGCCATCGGCTCTGCGACGTCTAGGCCGTCATTGTTGATGTCGACGGTCTCGTAGTGGCCCATGTGACTAGAAACAGAATCGAAGAACAAAGAAGATGTATTATTAGCAATCGTAATGCATACGAATAAACATTATAGAAACGCACAAGCCGGAGTTATTGATGAGGATATCGAGCCTGGATGAGTTGGTCATGAAGTGGGCCGCAGAAGCCTTCGCCGCCTTTGGACTCGACAGATCCAAGTCGAACCATTCAACAGAGCCAGTTCCAAGCCCACCTTCGCGCATCATCTTAGATATGGCGTCACAGATGACCGCCTCGTTATTGTGGCCCAGGTAAACCTTTGAGGAGAAGGGCCATGGTCAGGTGATCATCCTTCAGATCGGGAATTGGAAGAAATTATTCACACGAGCGCCTTTGATGGCCAAATTCTGAGCGGCGTGATAGGAGACGGCTGAGCTGTAGAGGGTGTATGATACAGCATGAGAACCAGGGAGCGGATTTCAGACCGGATTGGATGTCAAGGGGCACTCACTCTCCTCCAGTGATCAACGCAACTTTTCCATCCAGGTCTGGAATCTCCACTTTTGGGTCATAGTGGGTGGCAAACCGAGTCCAGTAGGCAACCCATCCTGAGACAGACATTACGAGTGATTAAAAAGTGTCGCTGAGTTGGACTTTTGGGGAGATTGGAGAGGAATAGCTATATCGTTATATGGAGGTAGCGTGAAAGAAATGAGAGAGAAAGGCACCACGAGAGCTCGCATAGCTCTTATGCACCAGTGAGAGTGGGTGTGGTATACGTGGGGTTAGTGTGAACTGACAGGGGCAAAGGCACTTACCGTGTGTTGGGAATCGGACGCGTGCGAGACAGATTGTCCACGATAGCTCGTGAAAACCGTAGAGTGTATAGAGATGGGTGTAAGGGCATGGGAGGGGTTGTATTGGTGGTAGTTCGATGAGTTTGGTTCAGCAACTCAGGTCCTGTTCGCGGCGAGTTCATTACATCTGAGTGTGACCACATAAAAGCTGAACAACCAGCATCGTCCGGCGTATCTTGGGCTATGTAGAAGGTCCCTGATTGGCAAACGCAGCACGCCCAGGGAGGGTCTAATTCCAATTATAGTATATTCTGCCATCGCATTGTGGGGAGGGTGGAGGCCGTTGCGAGGGACTCGGCATATGCGCAGCGGCCTGCCGGTGCAGTTAGAAAAGTTGAGAAAACGAGTGTGTTAAAAGAGCTGCTTTAAGAAAGGCCGGTGTGTAGCATCAATCGATTTTGATGGACGACGTCTGAAACAAACGTTGCAGCGCTTGAAACGCCAAGGGCGCTTAGTTGGGCCTAGTTGGGGCTGTGCTTCCTTGTTGCCGTAAAGAGGATGCCGATGGTGTTTGTTCGGGCGGCAACACGGCTTTTTTGCGCTGGTTACTTATTCGACTGGACAGGTGACCGGTTTCGTTACATCTGATCTTTTCTCTCGTCCACCACCGTCGACGTCTCCTCCAGCACTTAGCTACCGCTACCTTACATCGTTGTTATCCGACTCTCCTTTGTCTCAATCTCTCTCTCTCTCTCAAAACCACACTCTTTACCTCTTCTTAACCGGCTGTCCTTCTCTCGTCGCGTCACCGTTTGAACACCTTAGCAACCTCAGTCCCAACTACTCTTACTCCAGTTTCTCTCTTCTATCGACCAAGCCATGCTCCATCCAGCAGTATTGCTGGCGGCGTCATTCGCTTTTACGCTGGCATCAGCAGCCACACCCGGTACCTTCGAGATTGTTGGCAATTCCGGGGTCTCGGCACAGCAGTTGTTCCTAGGCAATGAAAAGAAGGTCTACATCCTCGACAAGGTGCAGGGCAACAACGTCACTGTTAGTGGGCACCCTGCTTGGGTTGTCGGTAAGTCCCCACGCCAACTCAAGGTGGTCGACACGTCAATAGTAGTCAAACTCATGAAACCTTTCCGATACTAGAGTACGACATCGATTCGAATACCTTCCGGCCAATGGACGTTTGGACCAATACGTTCTGTGCAGGTATGTCGTAAGCGAACCGAGTGGATTGGTTTGCATCGACTAAGTTCTTCACGTAGGTGGCAGCTCGGCAGGAAACGGTTCATGGATCAGTGTTGGTGGTAATCAACCCGTCAGCCCAGGAGGAGATGCTAGCGCTGCAATCAACGCGACAAATCCGTACATGGATGGCGATGGTGGTCAGGCAGTACGGTATGCAAACTTTGGTCATACTATCTATTGCGAAACGCCTCAGCTGAAAATACAAATGTTATCCTAGCTCTCTCATGCCATGTACCGACGATTCATGCGTTTGGAGCTCTGGATCAATGTCCACTCGGCGTTGGTACCCAACGTTAGAAACTTTTAATGATGGTAGCATTGTTGTCGTAAGTTTACATTGACACCGACCCTGAAGAGCGTGTTGCCAAATCTCCCCTCCGTGTAGATCGGCGGTAACTTGTACGGCGGCTTCGTCAACGACGCCGGAAACAACAACCCCACATGGGAATGGTGGCCTTCACGGGGCGCTGTCCAGAACCTCACCATCCTTGAGACTACCCTGCCAGCAAACCTGTATCCCCTCACGTGGATGCTCCCCAGCGGCAAACTCTTCATCCAGACCAACCTGGGCGCCGAGCTCTTCGACCCTTTAACCGGTGTTGAGGACGTCCTACCCGATGTGCCTCATGCTGTCCGAACTTATCCCGCTAGCGCGGCAACGGCCATGCTACCACTCACTCCCGCCAACAACTGGACCGCAACGGTGTTGTTCTGCGGTGGAACCGACCTTCAACCAGATCAGTGGACAGCAGGATTGGATTTAACCCAGGTCGCAGCGTCAGCATCATGCGTGTATATGACTCCCGATGTGGACCAAACATGGTATGACGATGATTCACTACCCGACGGCCGGTCCATGAGCAACTTCATCATGCTCCCCGACGCGACGCTCTTCCTCTGCAATGGCGCGAACATGGGTGTGGCCGGATACGGAACCGAAAGTTGGACTAAGGGCGACTCGTACGCGGACGTCCCCGTGCAACAGCCCTTGATCTATGATCCCTCCAAGCCCGCCGGATCCAGGTTCACCAGCGATGGTCTCAGCCCTAGTACTGTACCGAGGATGTATCATTCCACCGCAACGTTGTTGCCTGATGGAAGTGTTTTTGTCGCGGGCAGCTCGCCTCACCCTGACGTGGTGTTGAACACGGAGTACCCGACCACATACACCGTTGAGAGGTTCTACCCATGGTACTACAACATGCCCAGGCCCGCTCCTACTGGCATTCCGACCTCGGTATCGTACGGAGGACCGATCTTCAATATTTCGTTGAGCGCGACAGATCTCAACAGTGATGGTGCGACGGCGTTGGAGGAGACTAGGGTTATCATCATCAGGACTGGATACGCCACACATGCTATTGTACGTTGACCATACCTCTCATTCAGTATTGTTGCATTCAACTAATCATAATCTATGTTCTCTTATCCTCACAGAACTTCGGCCAGCGCTACCTCCAACTTGACAACACTTACACCCTGAACGCAGACGGTTCCGCAGTTTTGCATGTCAACCAGCTCTACCCGAACCCAAGCATCCTCGCCCCAGGTCCCGCTTGGATGTTTGTCGTCGTCAACGGCGTTCCCTCCACCGGTGTTCAGATCATGGTTGGCAACGGCATCATCGGCACTCAGCCCACCGCTGCATACGCCACTCTACCGACTAAGGTCGTCCCGAATGGAGTATCGATCCCGACGAACGCGTCAGAAAATATCCAGGACGGAGCTAACAATAGCGTCACGAGTGCTGGTCTCAAGATGCCAACGCCAGCGGAAGGGAGTGTGAAGTGGATGGGGCTCTTTACGGCTGTTGTTATGGGTGCTGTTGCTGCACTGCTATGAGCGTTTGAGAGTGGTGGTACGTTATACGACTTTCACTATCCCCCTGTCTTCTAGCATCAATTCCCTGGCATGTGTTCATCACGACTGTATCCACCACTACCCCCCTCTAGTTCATCTCTTGGATACCCCCTCATCCTCAATAATCACATTCCCATGTGTTCCTGTGCATACAAACCCATTTCGTTCCCCGCTTTCTTGCGTGTTTTTGGTCTCAACCTTTCACCCCGCTCCTCTTCCGGTTTCGTTTTCCCCTCTTCTGACGGACGCTGTGATCCCCGGCCCTTGTCGTCTGCTTCCCATCTCATTCCTACCGTTTCACTCTTTCTTTTTGCCCCGTCCTGCGCAGAGCTGGTCCTTTGCCAACTCTAATCTTCTATCACTCCCTGCTTGCGTACGTGCAGTTCTTCCTATTGTTCGGAATGAAGAATAGAGATTTCAAATGTGGGGAGCGTCTGTTGTTCAGCAATTCTGGAGCTTGAGGGTTGTCTGCGCCAGGACGAGTTCACCCTCAACAATGAACCTTGACGGATCGTTGCAAGACTCCACGGCCCCACCGCGTATACATGTGTTATTTGATGAGTGATTGGTCGTAACAGGCTTCTCAATGGATGCACAATGCTTTCTGTGAACTACAAGTACGGTTCAGCTATTCTGAGCGTACATCATAGTAGGCTGGAAGTCTGATAGCATTGCATTCTATTTGTGTGAGGTCCATGAAGTTGCCAAAGTTTATGCGTAATATGAGGTACCCGATACGATCGTGGACAAAGCCTGCATCTGATCTTCGTTGAACGCCAGCTGGTCCATCGCCCACGTATCCTAGGAGAGAGAGCAGACATCAGGGCACCGACAACCCCAAAGTTTAATATGATTTTTGTAACCAGACTTACTTGATGTGTCTGCTTGAAGCTCGCCGCGCATTTTCGGATACTCGTGGACACGGGGATCGGGTCGGATGAGTACCGCCCCAAGGTCTCAATGATCTCGGGCATCCATGGCTCCACAGAGTATGGATAGGCGTCTATCAGCGCGCACAGGCCTAGGACAGCTGAGTGAAGCGTCCGGATTTTGTCTGTGAACCCCTCCTTGTCTTGGCGCTTAGGCAGCTTTGTCTTTCGCGCGAGCAGTGTGAACCGGTCCTAATGGCGAAAGATGAACTTGTGCAATCGAATTTCGGCAGGTGCATGGTGAAGCTTACTTTGAGCGGAAGGATTCTCTGCCTCTGAGAGCACCTGATGACACCCGAAAGTGTCTTTGCTGCAGTTTCTCGAACTTCCACGTTCTCATCTCGGATGCACTCCAACAGCACGTCCAAGACCCGCTTCACTGACACGTCGGGCAGATTCAACAGGTTGCGGAAATAAAAGACCTGAAGGACTGGAAGGACGCTCAGGCGGATCCTCCAGCTCGGGCTCGTCTTGACAGCATCAATGAGTGCGTCCATCACGGGTTCCACGAACTCAGGAGGCGCGGTGATAGATGATAAGACATTCAAGACCGCTCCCGAATAAAGTTGAAGTTCTGCAAGCAATGTGCGGCATCAGGCTTCAATTTCAAGAATTCGAACCAACCCATGCATCCACACGTACCGGATGAATCGTTCAGCTCGGCCATCTTGAATATTTCTGGTCTATAAAAGGACAATTGATCAATACTCCAAGTCTTGTGCATGGCTTGACGAACGTACAGGAGCGGCATCACGTATGGGAAGATGGTCGGGGCCTGCGGCAAATGCGCCGTCCCCCAGAGCCATTGTAAGAGCGTAAGCCCAACACGGTCATAAGTGGATTGAGACACCCGTGGGGGCGGTAACCGCTCTTCCCTCCACCTTCCGAAATTGTCGATGTATTTTTGTATCCGTGGCAGGTAGTCCGTTTTCCGGACTTGTAGTGGATCCCTCTCTGACGCACAAGCCACGAGCAAATCCGAAGGAGTTCGGAAACGGGGGTGCCACTGGATGCCCATCAGCACACCAATGTTGACAGCGATGTGGCTTCGGATCTAAAGCCACGGGTCAGCAAGAAAACGTGTGCTGCCTGGGCCACCCGCACCTCAGCATATTGTGTCTGGATGTTGTCAAAGTACAGTTCGACGAGCTTGTGTGAGTCAGCATCGAAGCGAACCCCTAAAGAATCGGCCATAGTGCCTATCGTTGTGAGGCGTTTTGAGACTGCAAACGCCGAAGAAGCATTGAAATCGACAGTCTGTGCCTTAATGAAGTTGATGAGAGGCTGATTGCGGCGAGGATCCCGATCACCGAGCTGAACACTGATAAAGGTTTCGAAGATCTGAACAGTATCAGGCTTCATTTGATCAAACAAGCCAGGCTGAAGTCGCGAACGTGGGTCAGCTGTGTACATTGTAAAAGCGCTCTCTACGCACTAGGCGCTCCATGACCCATGCCCAGATATTGGTCTGAGAGTCCACAGGCCAGTGCTTCGATCCTACGGATAAGTTAGCAGTATACATACATCTATGGACAAAAAACCAACCTCGAAGGATACCGGCAAGGATTTCACATCCAGCCCGAAGCTTGTACTTGTCCTCCTGTAAGAAAGTCTCAATATCAAGCACAACTATAACTTCTTGCCACCAGAGAAAGACCACGCACATCAAGGAGCAATGGACTTAGACATTCAAGCATCGACTGGAGGAGGCTGTCTTCAAACATCTTGACTATTATGATATCAGGATAAGACCGGAGCATTGGATGCGAAGGAACAAACATGCTTACATATGCTTTTGATGAAAAGAATGTTTTCCAGCCGCAGATCAACGCTGGTGGTCGTTCCAGCTTTAGCGCCCTCCTGAGACAAATGCGTGATGAACTTTGTCAACCATCCAGGTGTGATGGCATCGCCGATAGCTGCAAGGCTTCTTTTGGAACGTGCATCCCATGTGAATGCGGATTTCGACCTTGGTGGCGCTTTGTACCCTCTGATGGTCTTTCCCCAAGTCAGGAATCCCTGATCTTCCTTATCAACGAAGAAACTAATACGGAATAAAAAGTGAGTAAAAAGTGAGGATGACATCCTAAGTCAAAACAAGATTCATGCGTACATGTCAGGTTGCCCAGGTGTCCACGGTTTCTCCAAATCTGCTAGGAAAGCCTCCGGATCACGGAGAGCAATCTCCTTTCGCAGTGGGTTCCGGGATGGATTCAGCCATAGCTCGCGTCTATCCGCACTGTAGGACCGCAACTTTATATGCCAGAGAATTTTCGTGACACCTCTAAAACAACCTTTAGTGCTACAAACGGAGGAGGATCAGGATCTGCATACACTTGCCTTTGCGCATATGTCCGGACGCTGGGATGATCTGACACCACATTGTTGATGAACAGCGAGGATAATGAAGCCGACGGTTCCACGTCACGGCACAAACATGATTGGGCGTATCGTATCGCGTATTGTTGGTAACGCCACTGCAGACACGTTGGATCAATACCGTCATCAATGGAAAGAGATTGGCCGCGAGTCTCACATGGGTCTTCTCATCCGTTGCCAGAGTTTGGAGCGCCGTCATCTAATATAAACTCTCAGTCGGTCATTGGGTGAGCTCTGGACGAACATACGGTACTCACCGTCCCATCAAACTGGCGTTTCCGTCGTTCCGCGACACGGTCAAGCTTGGCTGTGGCTTCCTGCAATATGTTGGTGGTAATTTTCGTCAACGGGTATATTGACCTAGTGGACACAATGCTTTCTTGTAGAGCAGAGTGCGTTATCAAAAATGAGGTGGTCGCCAGACTCTCCTCGCTCAACATTGCTACGGCTGCTTATTTGGTTAAAAAAAGCTAGGAATGAAATTATGCGCAGCCTTCACTGACTATCTTGAACCATTTTCGCCACGAGATTTTGTATTGAGGGCTAACGATCATAGTGAATCAGTCTCATGTAGAACACCGGATTGTTTGCGTTACCTTTTCTTGGCTTTGGCAGCGCAATATCGCAGATATATACTCCTCTGGGCATACTGAAAAACAAAGTAAGCAGTGTCCTATTTTCAAGAAGAGGAATGGCAACAAACAGCTGAGACAAAATGTGGCGATGCCTTTATCCGACAACACGTACAGTGCGCCTGAAGAGCAAAGCATCAAGATTGTACAGAGTAATCTGTATTCAAAGTTCTCACCTTTTTGTCTATCTGGATCGGCGTCTTTACCCTTTGTCAGTTCAGCCTCGAGAGCTTGTATTAGCTTCGGCATGATCAACCTCGTAGCGCGTCGATATGATGCTGTGGCGTTGATGAGCGTGCTCTGGGCGTGCTTCCTAACCCTGGTGTATGGCGACATTGATAGTTCCATCAGATCCAGAAGAAGCTGGTCGTCGAGCGTTGTCCTCTCCCGGTTATAGGTATGTTGGTACAGTCGGCCGTAGTGGTACAAGGTGGCCCGTTTGATCCATACCATGCGAGGGAACTGTCTCTGCTTGGAGTGCGTTTTTACGAGTTCGCGCGTCATGACGAAATGCTTCTTGTGAGCTACAAACGTAGCACGCTGGACGCCATAATCAAAGAACCAGACATCCGAAGCGCGCAGAAGCTGGATGATGGCGTCCACTGAATCTGCGGCATCGCCGTTGATGGGCCTCTCTTGTGAGAGGGAGAGGAACGTGGTATGGAGAAGTCGTCCAAAGCTATCGTGAAGAGATTTAACCGCCTTGTGTCGAGGATCTCGCGGGTCGGAAAGAGCGAAGGCGGCATTTGCTTGCATGTGTTCAGGTTTGAGCCCGAGAACATATTCATTCGCGTCAATACATTCGTCGCCATCGAACGGTCCGGTGTGGAGGAACAACGTCGCACAACCAGTCCATGCAGACCGGACTAAATACATCATTCTGGCACCGCATATCAGCCAAATGCGGTTTAATGATGGATATCGTCTTCACGCACCGACAAAAGTCATTCTTCCAGACCGAATCTCTCTGTTGCGGAGCAACCTTAGTTAGTGCCTCGAGTACGTCCATAGTTGGTGAGACAACTCCAGCTAAGATATCGCCTGCAAAAGCAATCTCCTCGGGTGAAGGTTGATGCCATTCGACCTCAACGTCCTTGGACTCGCAGAACTGTTTGCCCCAGGATCGATGATGCGATCTTTCGAAATATGGGTCGTTCCATTGCTTTGGATTCACTAGCCGATTTTCCACAGGGTATGTCCCGGTCAACGCGGCAAGAATGCGGTTCACCATACGACCGTAGCCGCTGTATGCCCGCTCATGTTTGGCTTCGCGGAGGACATTCATGACTTGAAGAATATCCTTTCGATGGGCCAACAGGTCTTGCCCGCCGAATGCCAACGCCGATCTCAGAATGGCCATATCTGCGTGAGTGAAAGTAGTCAAGACATAGCCTTGAAGCCATCAGATCGTACTTACTCCAGTGAAGCGTAGTATCAGAGGGGACTGTAGTAGAGGTGTTTGAAGTCGTTCGGACGCTGCTTGCCCCCGCAGCCATCTCGATCTCGATCTGCTTGATTGTAAATGGCAAGAACTTGTTGATCGTCGCCTTTGGCCGCGCGCGAGCCAGACTAGTGATGACATTGCCGATGGACCTAACACCATTTGCACGGACATTTGTTGTTGCGTAGTCGAACACGAGATTCAACGTCAACTCGAAGAGTGGATCAGATAAGTTGGCGCAAACAACGTCCAAAGCCGTATTCAGGGACTTAATGACGTTATCTGAGGGAGCATTGCTTGAGGAAAGGGCAGCTGGACGCAAGGAACAGATACTTACCTTCAGTTTTCCCTCCAGTCTTTCCGGACTTGCCACCCTCCTCTGGCAAATTCTCGTACAGCGCAAATACACGGCGGAAGAAGCTGACAACCCAATCTAAGGGCGGAATGGGTCAGTGACATTATAGCAATGGCCAAGACATTAACTAGCTTACCAGCGAAGCCGGCAGTACTCTGCCTCACTGCGTCTTCCTCTTCAATCTCTTCCTCAGTCATCTTTGCAGCGCCGCGCCGTTCGTAGGTAGGGGTTTCGGCTCCTTCCACTTGCATAACCACATCTTCCGCAGGAGCATCATGCGCAAGCGGCACACTGCCTGCGACGTTGAGGTCTCCGATTTTGACGAACTGCAGCGCGCTGACAATGAACATGCAAGTCGACACCGTCTTGATGGAGTCGTTGATGTCGATCCCAGGGAGACATAGCTCAAGTAGTGGCACAACATGCCGCTGGCCTTTGAACCACGTCGAGCGTTTCGTTAGAGACGTAGAGACTGCAGCGAGAGCTCCAATAGCTGCCGTTGTGCGATGTGTTTCGTTGATACTCTCTAGGCCACCGTAGGCTCGTTCGAGCAGTTGAGGCATTATCAGATCCGGTTCTAGGATGGACATGTATCTCAAGGCAGCCTGGGCGTATCCCGTGGAGAGCGCATCCTTTGAAAACCTGCGAGCGACAGTGCGTTAAGCGGATAGAAAAAATAGCTAATGGAGACAACTAACATCGCTAGGAGGGTGGGCGTTCTGAGCGTCTCGATGACAGCATGCTTGATCTCTGGGGTCAATCGCTGGGCCACGGGAGTCTTGCATGAGACCTGTTGTTCCTCATTCCATCGTGCACTGAGCTCTGCTGCTAGCCATTGAATAAAGGCCGTGAGCTGGGAAAATAGTGAGAAGGGTCCATCAGCAGGGTTGGGGAGAGGACAAGCCTCCGTGGACGAACCGCCAGCGTCCAAGCTCCATGGTTCGATGGGTGGAAGTAGGATTCGACACTAGTGATCAGTCTAATCGGAAATAGAATAAATAGAATAAGCATGTTATCACTGTAACATGTGTATTATGATGCTCACCGATCCAACGAATCCAAAGCTTTTGACCCTCCAAGATAACCCTTCTCCTGGCCATCAGCAGTCGTCTTCTGACCGTCAGCAGTCACCCTTTCAGGTCCATCGACTGATAAAGAGTAGACGATGATCTGAGCCAAATGTGAAAACCTGTTGCTGGCCTTCTTAAATGCGGACGGCCTTGTTCGATCCGCATACTGCGATGTTGTGCTTCCACCCTGAAGCAGATAGTAGACAGCTAAGCGGCATGCCCGCTAATGCTCCTCAGGGCGGCATACCTTCGAATTTCCCACCGGTACACCTGGCATCGTAGATTGTCAGCTAAAGCTAAGTATCATATGATATAAAATCTTGTGTCTTACTCATCGAGGACAGACAGGACCTCATGATGACGGCCCACTCAGCCTCGGTGTAGATGCCAATATCCTTCCACTCCACACAGCCATCGGGGGTGAAATCGCCCGCTTTCCCAGCAACATGTGAGATGGAGAGTTGTCCGAGCATTTGAAGGACGCAGTCCTCGATCTGGTTGAAGAGAAAGCACTTGAGTAACAATATCAAATTTTTCGAGGTCTCAAAGGTCACCTTGTATGAATGGAACGCCTCCCACGTCTTGAAAATAAAGGGCAAATACGTTCGCGCACGCGATCGAGGCAAGAATGAGGTGATAATTGTAAAAACTGTTGCTGCCGTCTGTGGCATGCGTGCTATATCAGCAAAAGGCGAAGCAATGGTGTGGATTCGAGAATCGCGAACCTCTTGTGTAAAGAGCGGGATAAATGTGTCCAGCATATTCGAAATCTCTGATGCGGCAAAGTACTCTCGGCATGTCTCAGCAACGTGCAGAAGAATGTTGTGCAGGTTTCGACTAGAGTAAATATAAGCTGAGAAACCTGAGGAGGCGTTATCATTCTGCGGTGGCGCACCTGCTGGATGTCTCTCTCTTGCTTGGCCACACTTCCTTCTGGAGCACGAGCCAGAGAGGTTGCCAAGGTAAGACGAGCTCTTCCGGCTCCAGCTTACGCTTATGACCCAACTTCGTCGCAATCGTTCGATCCAGTGATGACGCAAAGAGCTGGATATACTTGGGTTCCATGGAGGGAATCACTATCCCATTATGAAGGCGCGTGAGCTCACAACACGGGTGTCACGCCTTTTGTGCTACTCACGAATAAGCTCATAATAGAACCGCGCAAGCTTTGCGCGCAGGGGACGCGGAAAGGGATACTTGAGTCCAAGCCATCTTTAGAGTAGGGTTAGAAAATTATATCCGAGATGCACGGAAGGAAGCAAACTCACGAAGCTAATGCACCGTCCCAAGCTGCTAGATGTTCCCAGTGCCTGCTTTCTGCAGCTATGAGCAACTTGCTCACGATAACTTCAAGCTGTTGTTGCATCTCCTCAAGACTCTCGCAGACATACGGCACGCTCGATGTCCAACCCTCCATAATGCGTAACTGCTTCTCTTCATCGGTTTCGTCCTTCTTCTTCTCGTTCTTGCCGTTGAGAGCAGTAGCGTCAGAAATATCGACGTCGTCGTCCAAGTCAAATTCAAAGTCGTCCATTTCGTCGTCTGCCATTATCGACCAGTTCTGTCCACCGGTGCTATTTGAGTTGCCTTGAAGGTGCTGGGATATGAGATCCGCGATGGTGTCCATTTCCCTATAGACGTCAGAGGCTGTTTCGCTGAATAGAGCAGATGTTGCGGGGCGGGGCGCGACTGACCGACAATAATCTGAATTTGGTCCAATATGTATGAATACGGATTGGTACACGCAAGCCTTTGCTAGGTTCGATCGATCGCAGTAAAAGCTTACGTGTGTTGCTCTACTGGTATATACGGCGGTACTGGATAGTTCGAATGTCAAAGAATGAAGTAGAGAGGCGACGCGTCCTTTCTCAGTCTTGGTCAAAAGCGCGCTTCAGCACGTGCTAGTCAGGGCAGAGTCCAGTATGTGTAATATGGAATTGCCATCCAATGCGTTGCATGCACAGGAACGCTGTAATTATGTGTTAAATTACGCTATTACAGATCCTTGAGCAGGCTGTCCGCCGCCGTGACGGTGACATTGGGTGGTGCATCCTCCACGTTAACCTTTGTAACCTTTCCTTCTTCGGTTACAAGGGCAAACCGCTACAAAATGCATTGACAATGATTAAGAAGAAGTAGGGTGGTATAAGATGTGGCATACCTTGGACCGTGGGCCACCAAGTGCATCAGAAGCGTCAAATACCAAGCCAAGCTCTGACACAAACTCTCCCTTGATAGACAGTGACATTCAGACGCCTGATATCTTATGTCGGGCAATGAACAACCCACTTTGTCATCCGAGAGGAATTTAACTGGACTGCCTTGAGGCGCAAGCTTTTCTCCCCAGGCTGTCGGCGCTCGGTAGTCCATTAGTTGACAAAGTTCGCTGGTGGTAAATGGGCTTTGCTAACCCTTCATGACAAATGCGTCGTTGACTGCCACGACGTAGATTCCTTCAACCCCCTTTGTCCTGAACTTGAGATAGGTTGGAATAGCGATGAAAAGCCGTTCGCATTCACAGCTGTATTCCGTCTCTCAGCTAACCTTCTCGTAGTTCTTGATGTATCCTGGGACTTGATTGCTGCAAGAAGGAGTGAATGCTCCTATTTATTTATTTCGAAGTCAGGTAAGGTGACAGTGATGGTTTTTACGAATGCACTTGCCCGGGACTCCCAGCTAAGATTATCATAGATCGATATTATCAGTGAGCTAATCAACCTACTGGTACTCCAAAACTTACAATAATGTTTTTGCCTTTCAAACTATCAAGACCTACGGTGGCCTTGCTAGCTTGGTCTTTGAGCAGAACGGATGGCAAAGCACTGCCAACGCGGATGACAGGCTTCGCCAGTACGGAAGATGCTGTACTATGGGCCACCTTGGCGGTCTTGGATAGAAGACTCATGTCAAGCGATTGCTTTTGAAATCGCGAGGTTGAAGGAGCTGAGGATGAGGATGTGTGTTCGTTTGTCGATGACGTGGTACAAACTTAAGGTCAGTACCTGCCATTCACCCTGTACCCTACACCCCGATCTAAACCAAGGAGCGATGATCTCTCTACCTACAGAACTCGTCCAAGCTGTAGTATCAAAGTATGGAGTCGGAAGAAAGGATCTGTATCCTCTTACTCTCACCTGCCGTGAACTTCATCCTATTGCCAACCGATGCCTGTACTCGTCTGTCTCATTTTCCGAACAATGCGAAATCGGACGTTGTCACCAATTCATCGTCGGCATCTCATCCTCCGATTATGCACCGCTCGTGAAGACATTTAGCTGCACGCTTATCCTCAATGAAAAGGGCGGGGAGGCTGTGTGGCCTGTATTGGGAGCCGCCTTGCAGCGTACTCGGAATCTTCAGGTTCTCAGGCTAGAGATGTACGACATCCACGGTTCATCGCTGGAATGGATCCGTCTCTTGAGTAACCTGATGAGATCCGACCTTCCAAAGCTCTAGGAGATTCATGCGACTGGAAGCCGCATTCTAGATCTCGCTGGAGAAAGGCGATGCAAGGCCGCAACGTGCAATGACGAGAACGCCACGCCAAGTGCACTTCAATCTTGCCTCACGAAGCTCGATTCATCCACCGTTTCTTTGAAGCCATTCTCGATCAGGTTGCCAGGTCAACGGGAACTGATAACGAAAGGCTTAATACACCACATCGCTCAGCGATTCTGCAATCTCATTTCTCTTGAACTCCTTCTGCCTGCCTTTGTTCTTGAAACACCAGATGTGAGTTGTTCCATCAGTCTTGTACTAAGAAGCTGCTCATCGACTGTCTCACTCTTGGCTTGATTCCTCTGCGTAGGAACTATCTGTGTTCCTCACCTCGATCGTTTCGTCTCTTCCCGACCTAAGAGAACTCGCGACGCCCAGATATTGCGAATTCTCATGGCTCCTTCCCACTACACTAGACGGTCACCGATCCCCTCTCTAGTCAGAGGAAAGATGGATCAATACTCTCCTCTCTGATGACTCAAGACTCAGAAGGGTGAAACCGAATCATATCTGGTGGGCGAGGGATATGGCGAAAGACCGAGATCCAGAGAGCGAGTGGACGCCATGTCCAGGCGCAGTCTCATGGCACTAGTGGAGGACCAAGTTTGGAGCGGGAGCGGGAGCGGGGGATGAGGTAGTTAAGCGGCGGGGACATGCGTATTCGTAATAAAGATAATCCAACTGTATACTGTTCGCTGCGTATCGATCAAATGAACATTTAAGCCTTCGCAAGTTCCTGGATTGAACATCTACTTCCCGACATATTTTTGCCTGATGGACATTATCAGCTTCCAGCCACTTGGCTTTGTAATTAGTATCGTCCCCATCTCTGGGTTTAACAAATGTGATGGGCACGCGCCTGCTGAGATCTCGACTCCATTGTCAAACCTAGTACTCGTCAGCGACAGTCCATAGCGATGCCTACCTCGAAAGCGTCTTATCATTTATTTGAAGTATTGGAGCATCCGATCGTACAAGCTGACTACCAAGACTGGTGGGATCGCTCGTTCTGCTAATTCAATGCGCGAGGCCGAGGAGACTCAAGAGCGATGATGTGATCCACATAGAACCATGGTGACTCTGCCTGGACAACCGAGGATGATGAGTGAATCTCACGACGCGATCAGAGGCGCGTTATTTGGTACTTGATGTGGACGGGTAGCTGAGCTGTCATGATTTGGGCTGCAACTGAGTGCTGCTGTGCTGTAGCTTCCACTATTGCATAAATAGATGTATTTTCTCTTTCCAGAGTAGTATACACCAGTAAGACGTCTGAGCGGCCTGTCCGCTTAGCGGGGTAATGGATGGGCGCTGGGCAAACATTTGCTCTGAGCAAAGAGTTGGCTTCCTATTCACACAAGGCCACGACCCCTTCTGCAGTGAGGAACTGAGCCGCCTGCCGCAAGATGCTCGAGCTTCCAGATGAACTCATCGACACCATAATATCCGACTCTAGTCTCGACAGCCATGACAGATTCGCCGCTGCTCGTACATGCCGCCACTTCTATCCCATCTCCATCCCTCATCTTTATTCATCCGTCACCATATCTGAGAACTCCGACTCTACAGCTAGCCGATGCATCTCATTTCTAAAGAGTATCCTCACAAACGAACGTGCCCTCTTGGTCAGAGCGTTGGACTGCACAATTTGGATGCCCATGCTCAAGGACGAGAGGAGGGAGTTCTGGCGCTCCCTCGCATCTGGCCTTCAACACACCCGACATTTGAGATCTCTCAGGATGAGCATCACAGGCCGAGTTGCACCAGAGATAGAGGAAATGCTGGAAGGGCTTCAGTTTATCACGGCCATGAAGGAGCAGCACCTCACCGAGTTGGAAGAACTGCACACAAACCACCTGTTCATCGGTTTCCTCGCTTCCGGGAGACCGTGTAAGACCGTATCGTGCTTCGCGGGGGACGAGCCCATGTTCACGACGACCGTGATCCTTGCGAAGCTTCCTCTGTCGACGGGTCCAGTACGAAACCTTTCGATACGTCTGAGTAGGGTGATGGCCATGCAGACCACCCAAAGCATGGTCGGGCTACTCCCACAGCTAGTGTCACTACATGTAGAACAGCCCCTGCCACCTGATGTGAGTCCTCCTCCCTTCCTCCGGGAGCGACCCATTTGGCAAAACGAGAACTCAACAGGTGATCAAAATTGGCTGTCACATTGTAGGAATTCGTCCGAGGTGCCGGCCCGATCCTCGCAGAACTCGTCCACATGGAGCATTTCACGATGTCGGGCTGTCACGACTCCTTTTGGGATGACGTCGCTGCTGTTGAGGATCATCCCCCACTCCAAACCGAACAAGAGATGGTCGAGTCCCTGGCAAGCCACAATGCCAACCTACGATCCATACAAGTGAACGTCCTGCTATGGTCCCGCCATGATGATGTGGGCCCTACAAAGGGGACGGGAGGAAGCTGGACGCCGCGACCTGATCAGAGCTCGTTGGGGTGGTGGTTTCATCGCTTCGGGGGAGCTGCGAGTGCCGAAAAGGAGATAAGGAAGAGGTGGGGCGAGGAGTACAGAATATGTGTCAACCCAGATGGGACGACGATGGTCAACCGTCTGTGACGGATCTTCTTGAAACCAACTCACAGCTGACCCCGACCGGTAAGCCCTTCTCTGTCCTTTCTCTCACTCGATCTCATTGGTATTGATGACATTCCTTTACAACTGAATCAAGAGCTTTTCCTCAGTCTTAGCGTTGTGGTCAATTCTCCTTGCCCTTCCTCTTTCTTTCTCCTTCCCCCCCCCCCCCCCTTGGGGGATATCGGATGTCTCGGGAAGAGGAGGGGAAGGGGGATCGATTCCGGGTGGGCTTCCCCCAAGATTAGCTCCCGGCAGAAACGCAGAACGCCATGGAATGTCTCTAAGCTTTATCGATTGGAACGTGAATATCCTTTTACCACCTTGGTTTTCCTGTGGTTGCCTCGTGTCCCATTGGGACGTTTTCTGGAAGAACTTGCACGCCACCAACCTGGATCTATTTTGCTGGGCGAGACCCTTGGATGGGAGGGGGTGGGGGGAACTGAGAACTTTTCGCAGCCCATGGAGATAGAATGAAAATAGACTCTCCTTCCCATCTCAATTTCAAAGAAAGAAAGAAGGAAAAGAAAGGCAGAACGCTCATGAGCAGTTATCGCGTCCCGGCGGCCGTGAGGCCAGTGTGTGGGCTGGGCGAAAAGACGTCCGCTTCCCGGCTTGGCCCTTACCGCCGGACTGCGGCCGAGCCATGGCTCAAGTGACCGAGGTCTCAGTGTCTTGGAGGAGGCTTTCACTGTCATTGATGATGGGTGTATCATAGCACTAGCCCTTACGGCATCGACGCTACCGCGAGGGGTATGATGATTGCCTTTGCAGTCGTTTGACTGCATTTGAACGGGTATTCACCCTCGCCATCGATTTTCGTCATTTTAAAAGGTACATCGGTCAACCAGTACAAAGCATGCAAAAATGAGAATGGGGAGGAGCAAATTGCAAACGAACATGAGTTAATGTGAATTGATACAAACGAACCATGAAGAGTACACAGAACGAGAGAGGAGAGCTACAATAGTGTGAAAGGCTTCATAACGAAATAGAGGTGGGAAGATTGAGAGACCCATAGAAGTAACTGAACACCGAATCGGATCATCTGGAGCTCCTCTCTGCGCTCATACGTCGATACCGCACATCCCCATCGTCTTCGGACCCAGCACCTAATAAAGAGTTCACGCTCACTCGGCCATGCCCGTTGGCATAAACTGGGGCCGCGTTGGGGGCGGACCATTGCTGCGAAGACGAGGACGATAACGTTGGTGCGTCAGCATACCCGTTGGAACGTCTTGGTGGAGATTGACGGGTGTTTCGGGTGTTGGAGGATGAGTCCATCGAATAAGGGGACAGCGGGTACTCTGGCGAGCCCCGCCGGCTCACGCCGCTCCGGGTCTGCGGGGGTGGCGGGGATGCGGCCGCACGTGCCCGTTTGCGAGGGGGTTCGCCATAAGTCATGGGTCCCATAGATGCGATTGGCGGAAGAGTCGGATATGAAGAGGATGATGCTGAGGATGAGGCAGCGTTCGGGTATGCCTCGTGACGTGTGGGAGGTGAGCCACCAGGTCCGTATGAGGCGGTTATGCTAGGATGACGCGAATGATGCCGGTGATGGCTGTGGTGTGCGTGATGTTGAGCGGCGTGTTGATGTGGGAGCGGTGGGGAATGCGACGGTGGCGTCGTGCTCGGGGTGGCGTAGCCAGCCGTTGCCAACGCCCGAGCGCCCTGTTGGATGGCTGCAGATTGGAGCTCCAAGATGGTTCGTTGAAGACTTGCGACTGACGCAATTCTCTGATTGAGGGAAAGAGGGGCGTCTCATGTGAGCACTTGCGCGGCGTAGAAGCGTTCTGGACCCCGCGATTTTTCCATCACCACACACCTCGTCTTCGGCACTTTTAGCCTGCAAAATCCGTAGAAGCATCTCGCGGTCATTCTCACCCTTCTGAGCATATGCTCCGAGAACGTCCGTGAGGCCGGGAGGTGGTACCTATGAATAGTGATCGCGACGGTCAGGGAATTGTCGTCGCCGATGATGAGAGTGCGATGGTGTGTTACCTGATTGATAGTCGCCCAGGCAGAGTCCCAGATATTATTCGTAGGAGCACTATCATTGGCAGGAGCGACGGTGGTGGCCTCACTGGCGGCACTGTCATGCCGTGTTGCCGATTCGGATGATCGGCGGCGAGGCGAGCTAGATGATGGCGAACCGTCGCGCGCTGCACTCATTTGAGGATGACCGACAAGGCGGGGATCTGAAGGTACAAAGAAAGCAAAAAGGTGAAGGGGGGACGAGTGTTCTCGGGGAGGTAATCCGTGACGAGTGGAGAAGAGAGAGGGGTCTTATATGGATACGGGCAGAGCGCACGAGTAAGCGGCCGCAGGGCTTTCTAAAATAGAGACTTAGGCTTGGCATGGAGACTCGAAGAGAGCCTGTGGTTCAGTTTCATGGCATAACCCTTCCCACTTGGTCGATCCCTGAACGCTTTGACCCAGAGAATCATCCGATCCGATCAATTACAACTAATTCTTTTCGCTCGGCATTCTTGGCGCCAACTCCAAGTCCATCTCGACACTTTGTTCACACCGCTCGTCGACGGTCCCCCCAAAGTCTGCAACGCCAAGCAGCCCTCAAAGTATATCACACATCTATCCATGGGGTTTCAACCTTGCGGGTGGTGAGGTTCCGTGGGCGAGGCATCGACTGCGCATCCTTCGGCCTGCGGTATGGTGGAGGGCGTTGTGAAATAGCAACGCACCTCGGCAATTCGGCTGCCATGCTGACACTTAAAATTGCGATAAATATATGTCCTAGCTCCTTATGGTCTATTCTTGGCGTGTCTGGGCAACCAACAATAGCTTCCCCAGGAACGCTCCCATCCGACGCATTCTCCCGAGGTGCTCTTGGGCTTGGTGGTATCTCCATTTCCACACTGACAGATCTTGACATCCCTCACATCGACCTGTCACTATCCCTTTCAAATCCATCTCGGCATCATCACCGCAACACCGAGATGACCCCCCTCGGGGGCGATAAGGACAATCTCGGCGTGAGAGGAGAAACAGCCAACGAGACATGCGATGCGTATCTAAATTAGTCTTTGTGGATGCTCTATAGGGACCGAAGGGACGATTCCAACCCCTATGTAACTGCGGGAACCCTTAATCGATCGCACTCTCCTGAAGCAACCCCGGCTTGCCGCTGTGCCTGCCCGATTCAAGCTCACAGCTCACACAGTGCCGTCATAAAAGCACGTCAGCCGGCTCCCAGCAAGGGGCTTGGCTGCCTCATGTTCTGTCTCCTCACCATGAAGCGGGGTGCGGAATTGCCAAGCCATATTCTGAAATTTTAGAACAGCTAGGGCGGCTTGAACGGGGAAACTATGAGTCCAAGTCGGATGACTGATGCCCTTAGGGGATGGCCCTACAGGTACTAAATAGACATGGAACCAACCTGTTATGACATTCCAAAACTCGGAGGCGATATTGTGACAGTAAGCGCCGCGAAGACCCGGAATAGCACTGGCAAAATTAAACACCCATTCATCTCTTCTTGTCTTGGCCTCAACTGACAGATGCCAAGCAAAACTGTCACTCTGCCGTGCTCTCGGGTGCCTCGGCACCGTTTCATCAACCCGTCAATCCCCATCACCGACGTACCTGTGCCGCGGTGATCACCTAGGGCTTCCTCCCGGTATCGTTAGAGACGCTCAAGGCGAAAAATTGCCGATCGTCTGTCATTTTCGGCCGAATATCCCAACTTCCCGCTGTCGCGGAAGCTGACTAGTCAGAAGAGAGCACCGCGATCAGAAGGAGCGATTTTATTTTTGTCAAAGCGCTGCTCCTGCTTCTGCTTCTGCCACGATCAATCAAGAACACGTTTGTGAGAAATTGTATCCTTCAACCGAATGGAATTACGGAGTCCTTGGCGCTATCACGGATGCCGAATCCAAGAGAACCCCAAAAGTGTGCCAAGAGAGTGTCCGAATCCACGGTTGTGGTTTTGCATGTTCAGCGTGGTAAAGCAAAGAAGGGAGAATCTTCGTTCACATGGGCGGGTCACGGTATCGTATGCCTTATTGTTTGGTATGGGAATTCCTAACAAAGCTACTGGCTCCAAGGGCCGAGGACCGATACGGCTAATATTAGATACGGTAAGCACCACCTCACTGATATTTAAACATGAGGGGACAACGCCTCGGAGCATTATCCTCTTCCGTGAGTGACGTAATATAGGCGATATCTTATCTTTGCAAGGAATAACGGACCGTATGCTATAATCAGATGGTGGGCTGACATGCATGCTGTTTAGCGCACATGGCAGCTTGCCAAGTGAGCTGAGAGTCAATGTGGATCTCGTAAGCGAGATGACACGAGGGGTTAACAGGTGGGCACCTGAAACTTCGCGAAGCTTGGCGGGGTGCTAGGTCAGATATGGAGAGAAAAATCAGCTTGTATGTGGATCGCAAGGCCCGCAAGGTTCCTACTTAACAATCAGCAGAATATTCAGCAGCTCGTTGCAGGCAACAATATGTATTTAGAAGCTGCGGCTACAACATGGAAGGAATGGAGGAGACTAACCTGGTTACCTGGTTGACCTGGATCATCGTTTTGACGGCTGGGTGGACCACCCCATTTCGAGAACTTGGGTAATATAACAGCCTGGAAAAAGTGTTTAGCCAGTAGGATTTATCCTTCCAAATGACTTGTCAAGACAAGGTTTTTTTTTTGTACATATAACGCTAGGAGTCAAGCGTAAGAGGAGGGTCTAACGGCATTCGCGCCCGGCCGTCCAGAACAGCAAGAATGTTCGCTTCGTGGGACACCCGTGGCCGAAAGCCGTCTACGTCCGGCTTTTACCACAAGTCACATCTCCCCCCTTTTTTGTTTTCATTCCCACTCGTGCTCTATATTTGGTTCTGTGTATATGCTTCTCGACCTTCCTCCAGAGTTCCTCTGTGACATATTCCAGCTCGGAGAGCTAGGAATAGCTGAAGCTCAGGCTATTCGTGCCGCAAGTTGGACCTCTTCTAATCTCTCGAGATTTTTCTTGTCTGGGGCTATTCCTCAACTGAAACACATCCATCGAATTTCGCATAGTGTTCTCGAGGTCTATATTTGGCGACGGAGCTGCTTGGATTTTGGCTTGTCGTGGCTCAGACGATCGATGTCTCCGTGCACCCCCTTCCCATCCCGCCCTTCCGCACGCTGGGATCGTTGGGTCTTCAAGAACTCAAAAAGGTTTGCTTGAACGCCCAACACATACACGATAATCTGCTGCGGCCGGATCCTTCCCTCCGACAAGACGTCTGGCTGAACACATCTGAGCTGGGAAAGGGTGTCCGGAGTGGCATCTATCATTTCG
The DNA here is from genome assembly GCA_019632285.1 of Tulasnella sp. 332. Classification (NCBI taxonomy): domain Eukaryota; kingdom Fungi; phylum Basidiomycota; class Agaricomycetes; order Cantharellales; family Tulasnellaceae; genus Tulasnella; species Tulasnella sp. 332. Next base: position 159,370 of record WSTV01000013.1, read on the forward strand.
CTTTCCTCCCCGGTGGCCGTCATGTCCTGATCATGACCGTGGGTGGGGAGGTTACGTGCTGGGATATTGAGAGAGAAGTTCTAAGAAAGAATGCTGGGGATGATAACGGTGCTGATGACGACAGTAAGGCGAAGAAGGTCGTAGGTCGGGTGCTGGCGTCGCACGACTCGCTGTTGCGACCGCTGATGTGGAATTTCTGTGCGGACGGAGAGAGTGTTCTCGTAGCAGTTTACGGGGCTGTAGCTGGGTGAGATTAGCGAGAAATGCGAAGGGGACCCACTGGGTGTTGTGTTGAAGCTCTTTCACCCTTCCTTCTTTCCTCCTCCTCGCATAGAGGTCAACAGGAACTTCAGGTCATACACTTGATCTTGCCGAAAGATCCTTTAGCAGACACCGCCGATATGCAAGTACTCTTCACCATACACGTTCTGTTGCCTTACGGCGGCATCGACATCAGTAGCGACTACATTCTCATCCACGGCACAGCTTCTATGTTCAACTCGGCTGTCCTGATGCTTGTGGTAGATGTACATCTAAAACGATGTTGTTTTATCGACACTTGCGTGGAGGAGGTGAGCATATTCTGTTTTTTTTTTGGGATGCCTGAACACACTACGTCTACGTTCTCTGAATGACGAATTCTTCAACTTCCCTCCCCCTCAAAAAAAAATCCCAACTGCCAGAGCGCATCCACCTTGAACTATGACGCCTTCCTAGTTCCCGATGGGTCTATAATTCTCTTCAGCGAGGACGACGCCGATGCCACGGTCCATATGTACAACGACGTGAAGACATTACTCGACGAGCACTCTGTACCCGTGGAGGCGTTCCAGTGGAATGCTCGGCCGCATGCCGTCCCGGCCGATGCTTCCCGGAAGCTCCCCTTCCATGAGTCGTGTCAGGTCACAAATCGCATTCGGTGGTACACCGTACACCCATGGAACACTTCGAACTCTCTGACGAAGGGTCTCATACCCATCTTCACGACCTCCAGCTACGAGCAAGAGGATGGCCTTCCTGAGTCGACACGACGCACCGTGACGCACATGTGGCTCGACCCCTTAGCCCTCTCGGCGCACATGAGGCAGGATGAACTCTCGACAGAACCGCTAGTCCTACAGCGCGCCATGTTCGATATCAACTTGCCTATCATGAACTCGTTGGATGGTCAGGAGCTGATCGTCCCGGGTTACTGTGGCACCCATTTCGTTTGGATATCTCCGTCAGATAACGAGGAGGAGGGGGAGGGAGGAGGAAAGATGTGGATGAAGACTTTACCGCTACCGACGGCGCCCGAGTCGATGGACCGCGTCAAAGATCCAGTCGTGCTACCGACGGAGGCTAGGTTGACCCCAGTCGATGCGTTGGATTTATGTGAGGAGATGGGGCTGATTGCGTTGGCTCCGAGAGTGGATCTGGATCAACCTGGAGAAAGATATGTTCGACTTTTGTATTATTGAAGCCGTAGGAAGTATCGAGTTTGGAGATTTAGTCCGCTCAGGCTGAAGGATTGGAAGTCACCGTCACGTCTCGGCATATTGTCACGCCCAGTCAGAATTGGAAGGGCGCGACGCGTCTGGCTTTTCTCTTACATTCATCTCTCCTCCTGCTCGACACTCCTCATGGCCGAACCAGTCCTTCTAGATGAGCTCCTTCGTGACCGCGCTCGCGTCTTCGAAGAGTTCTTAACAGATTTTCCTGATCACGATTACAACGACGACATCGTTGCGATGCTCAATGTGGACGGGATCAGGCTACTTGTGAACGTTGATGACATTCGACAATATAACCGCGATTATGCAAGTGGGTCAGTCAACATTGAGATGCATCCTCCCTTCTCGATCGGAAACGCGCTCAATGAAAGCGTTGCCCCCCTTTTGCCAGGCTTTTGAAGCATCCGTCAGAATACCTCCCGGCGCTGGAGGTGGGCTTGAACGACCGCGTCGTCGCGCTGCATGATCTCTCTAAACACGATATCAATGGTAAAGAATTCAAGGTCGGTCTCCGAGGTAGCTTTGGTGACCATCACCTCAGTCCGCGAACCCTACGAGCCAATCATCTGGGCAATATGCTGAGCTTGGAGGGCATTGTGACGCGATGTAAGAAGATATTCTCGAGACCTTTGGCCGTAGCAGACTCTGGATATTCTTCCTGACAATTCTTCTAGGCTCTCTCGTGCGGCCGAAGATGCTCAAATCCATACACTACTGCCAGGCGACCTCTGCATTCCACTCTAGAGAGTATCGCGACGCGACGACTATCTCTGCGACCGCCGTGCCGACGACGTCCATAACGCCTCATGAGGATGATGATGGCAATCCGTTGACGACGGAGTATGGCATGTGCACTTTCAGGGATCATCAACGTATCAGTATTCAAGAGATGCCTGAACGCGCCCCTCCGGGCCGATTACCCCGTAGCGTCGATGTGATCTTGGACGATGATCTTGTGGACTGCTGTAAACCAGGAGATCGCATACAGCTCGTCGGCATGTACAAGAGTATGGGCGCTGGAGGAGGCGGGGGAGGCTTCAGGTGAGACTTCTGGAAACGTGATATACACATTGAAGATAGGCTTCTGACATTCGCCTTCTGGTAGAACACTGCTTGTCGCGAACAACATTGTTCTTCTGTCGTCCAAAGCCGGAACCAGCTTCGCTCATACGACCCTTACCCCAGGTGACGTCCGTACCATAAACAAACTCTCGAAGCGGAAGGACATTTTCGATCTCCTGTCCCAGTCCCTTGCACCATCTATCTATGGCCACGATCACATCAAGAGAGCTATCCTCCTTCTCCTACTCGGTGGTGCCGAAAAGATTCTGGCGAACGGCACACATTTACGTGGCGACATCAACATCCTGATGGTCGGTGACCCCAGTACGGCAAAGTCACAGATGCTTCGATTCGTCTTGAGCACGGCTCCACTGGCTATTGCCACCACCGGTCGGGGAAGTAGTGGTGTCGGTCTAACAGCGGCAGTTACGACTGACAAGGAGACTGGGGAAAGACGACTGGAAGCTGGTGCAATGGTGTTAGCGGACCGAGGGGTCGTGTGCATCGACGAGTTCGATAAGATGTCCGATATTGACAGGGTGGCCATCCACGAAGTCATGGAGCAGCAGACAGTGACCATTGCAAAGGCCGGCATACACACAAGTCTGAATGCGCGGTGCAGCGTAATTGCGGCAGCAAATCCCATCTATGGGCAGGTGCGTTGCGGACCATTTGGAAGTGCGATCAGCTGACTTATTCGACGTTCGTAGTACGACGTTCACAAAGATCCACACAGGAACATCGCCCTTCCGGACTCTCTCCTGTCCCGTTTTGATCTTCTGTTCGTTGTGACAGACGATGTGGATGATAAGAGAGATCGTATGATCTCGGAACATGTACTCCGTATGCACCGATACCTTCAACCTGGGGTCGAGGAAGGCACGCCGGCCAACGACGCACCCACGCAGGCACTATCCGTTGAAGCACCCGCGGACGTGTCCAATGATCAGGTTGTTGAGACATCGCCCTTTGAGAAGTACGACCCACTGTTACACGCTGGGGTTGGCTATCAGAAGGAGGGTCGGTCGACTCGGGCGAACGCGAAGAAGGGGCAGAAGAAAGAGGTTTTGAGCATCGCCTTTGTGAAGAAGTACGTGCAGTACGCAAAGGCAAGACCAGCACCGCAGCTCACCAAGGGTGCGGCCGACCTGATCGTTCACTTCTATGCCGGGCTGCGGAATAATGAGTTGGCGAGTGGCACAAAGCGGGTGAGTTACTGGGCAGCCCTTTTTGAACGCAAGGTTTCGCTTACAGGCCTGGCGCTTCAATTCAGACGGCACCATTGACGGCACGTACACTAGAAACATTGATCCGTCTCTCGACGGCGCATGCCAAGGCCCGCCTCTCAAGCCGAATCGAGGCCTCGGACGCCGAAGCTGCCAACGAGATTCTTCGCTTCGCCCTCTTCAAGGAGGTCTTGAAACCTGAAAGAAGGAAGAAACGGAAGCTCAATTCGGGCATGGCCATCGACGGGAGCGATGACGAGGCATCTGACGATTCGGACGCGGAGGGAGAGGCTGAGACGCAACGGATGCTCGCCACGAACGAAGCAACTGCTACAGCGGTGGATGAAGAGGATGTGGAAGTCAACGGCGCCAACGGTCATGCAGCAGGAGCGAACGGCAAGGCAGCGGCAAAAGATGGTTGGGGTTTCGGGTCACCTGGTGGCGCTCAAGATCATGACGACGAGATGGTCGTGGATGATGGGTCGCAGCTGGCGCGGATAGCACCTGAGAGACTTGCCTTGTTCCGGACCCGACTTGGGAGTCTGTTCAATGACGAGTTGGCAGAAGAGGAGGCGATCCCGTTGGCCAACGTCGTACAGTTGGTGAACGCGGCTTTGGCCCCCGATCAGGCATTTGGACTGGACGAGGCGAGGACGGCTGCCGAAGTCATGCAAGAGCAAAATCAGGTGATGGTGAGCGATGATATTCTCTATAAGATATAGAGGTTTGTGATGAGCAACTGCATTTATTTGAATTATATATGTACGTATCTATGTGTGACCCCTTTACTGTATCTATAGGCGAGGGAGCACATTTCAGACATACTTGAGCTTAGATTGGGCAAGTACGAATTTATTATTGGGGGTGTATATAAATCACAGATCAAGATGATATTAATCACGGTGGCCATGAAAGCAAGGCTCGACGTTGACGCGTTTTACATGTGTAGATCTCTGTGGCTCCAGTTGCGGCCATTATAGAGGGCATACGCCACTCCGCCATCGTTCTTCTGGTAGAAGGCATACTGCAGAGAGGCAAATCAATAAAGCATCAAACATCAATTCGAAAGTCGACCCTCATCCACTTACAACGTACTGCTTGCCCTCGAATACTTGGGCTGCGGCACAGAGGGCGCTCTCGTTCCGGACCTCGATACCCTTGTTTCTTCCGAAAATAACGGGCTCGCTGCGGATCTGCTGCTCAGAGTTGTACGAATACTTCAGAAGGTCGCTACTGCCATCGGCGACGGTGAAGATGCGGCCCTCGCTGCCGAGGTTCACTGCGGCGATGCTGCTGACGTCGAGGCCGGCGGACTGCGTCTTCCATACTTCGCCGGAGGCACCGCTCCAGCCAGCAGACCATTGCCAGTTGGTGCTGTACTGGACGTTGTTTGCGACAAACACCGACTCCATCACAGTATCTAATATGGAAGGTGAGTAACCCTGTGGGACCACGCAAGGTAGGCAGACGAGAGCCTCGACTCACTGCCGTTGACAAATATAGAGCTGGAGAAAGCAGTATCCCTATTCACCGTATTAATATTTCCAGCCCAACGCCAGTTGTTGGGGCCAACGCTTCTGTACTCCTTCAGTGTGGGTGTAACTCCCTGGCCCTCCACGTAAATGATAGACCATGTGGTGACCCCTGACAAATGAAACTGGTGCATAAGTTACTCTGCTCTCGTTCGCTACGAAACAATCGTGTATAACCAGAACCTACCATTGATACGGAATGCATTAGCTGAGAGGCCCTGAGCGAACTGGGGGATTTGGGCAGTGATGAATCCCTCACTCCACGCATCTCCGTTAAAGTAGAAGGAGCGCAGAACATTGTCAGTGGAGACGAAGAAAACTTGCTTCTCGACTTTGCCAGTTTCAGGGATGTAAGCGCTGGCAGCGGAGACGATAGCGTTGTCGGCGATCTGGTACGCGTTGTTCTGAGAGGTGAATCGATAGAATGAAGTTACCCTCCAGCCATCGTTGTTTCCAAGACCGCCGTTGACCGATGCCCACTCCTCAAGCGCATTGTTCTTTGGTATCCAGACGTTGATTCCGCTTTGGCCCTTGTCAGAACCGACATAGCCAGTGCATGCGAAATGAGTCTGGGTTCGCAAAGATGTAAGTAAGGTGTTACTTTTGAGTCGGAAAGATGATGGCTGCTGACCT
>WSTV01000013.1:165510-176528 GCA_019632285.1 Tulasnella sp. 332
GAAGGTAAATTTGCAAGAGAGCGAGTCCATTTGAGCCTGGCGAGCGTATAATAGACTATCTGGGGCGATGCAAGCTAAAACCCATGTGCTGGGCATAGCAACAATGAGGGCTAGCGATGCCCAAGAGCTAAGCGATCGGCATAGATGTGCCAGATGCGGTTCTCGTTGCGTCGCAGCCGATGTGTTTCAAGGATGTACCCATGTTTTTCAAGGATATTGTCATGCCAAGCCATCGTAGCCTCAAGCACCATTCATCACGTCATTCCGATATTAGGGAGGTGAAGTTGTAAGCGCAGACAGGAGAGTTGTTCTGATGTGATCATGCAACCAGAATGCCGCCCAACGCCGTCTATCTTAGCCTAAGTCGTAATCAGCCTGGCTTCTGTATCATCACCGAGCTCAGAATATCAATACACACCCAATCTCACTGATCAGATCCGTTTCTAATGTCAAAGTCTAAAGAGGCACTGGCACTGCTCGACGACCTGGATTCGTTCACGGCTCCACCGGCCACGGCACCTACATCTACAAATGCGACCAAGTCGAAGCAGCCCAAGACCTCATCGCTTGCACCGCCCAGGGCGAGCACGCCAGTCAACGATAAGGATGCTGCTGAGGCTCTCGCTTTTCTCGATGAGATGACCCAGAAGACGTCTGAGCCTCGCAAGCTTGCAGCGATGCCCAGCACGACTACCCGCGTCACACTTGGTGGTGCTTCCCGGCCCACGACTCCTGGAGCACCGTCGTCTGGACTGAGGAGGAGTGTGGAGACCGCTAGACCAGCGTCCAAGATAGCAGAAACCTCCTCGACCCCTGGCACTTCTGGTGGCGGTTGGGGGTCATGGGGAAATGTATGGAACACTGCATCTGCTGCCTTGGCGCAGGCAAAAGAAAAGGTGGACGAGCAGGTCAAGAATTTGCCCCAGGTGCCGCAAATCCCACAGACCGACCAGGCTAAGAAATGGGGTGAAGGCATGATGGATTATGTCAAGCAAGCGCAGCTCGATAAGCTTGGTACATGATTGCCATCTCCCTGCCTTTTCGCACCTAGCCACTTAATGTGAAATAATCACTTTTGGTAGCTCAAGATTTGAGAACGTCTTCTCTCTCGACGCTGTCTGGAACATTGACAGGGATAATGAATGTTATGGCCCCGCCAATATCCGAGCACGAGGTCATCGAGGTCACCTTGTCGCACGAGATGGAAGGCTACGATGGTGTCGAATCGCTGGTGTACCGAGCGCTCGCTAGAGTGAGTATCTCATCAACCCTAGTATATCCGTAATTCTAATACTATGATCCATCATCGCATTTTGATAGGTCCTTCAACAGGTAGAAGGAGGCGATCTTGTAGTTAACATGGGGAAGGAAATCCAGTCGAAATCTTCACGAGATTTGAACGCTGTAGAAGGACTGGACGCAGCGCTGAAACTCTCTGAGGTGAGGCGACTGTTGTGCTCATGTCCAGCCACAGACAGCACCAAAGTTTAACACCTCTCAACCAGGCAGAAATAGGTGAACTAATCAAAGGATCCAGTCCGAAGCAGAAGTCAACAGAGTCAGGCCCGACTACCTCCATCGTCTTCCTCCGCATCCAACCATACACATCAACCGCATCCACCGCCACCGCCCCGACTTCTACTTCCCTCGGCACAAAACACACACTACAGTTCCTATTGTATCTGTCTGATCCAGGACATCAGCTCGCGCATACCACCACCACGCAGTCAGTGCCGTCGTCTTGGATGACTTTGTGGGATATGGATACCAGCGGCGCACGTAAGAACGGGGATTGGATCGAGGAGATGCTCGTAGAGGTCCTTCGTGTTGGCGTCGAGACGATCGGACAAGAGTACGTAGTCGCACGGATGGGTTGGGATGCTGTTCTCAAAGCAGAGGCGCAAAGCGAAAAGGGCGAGGAGGGTTATGCTATAGTTGCTTCGGGAGGAGCGACCCAATGATTCTCTCCGTCCCTCATGCAAACTGTGTACCTGTTTGATCAGTAAATAAATGAATGGTTCTTCAGGATCTGCTACGCTCTGGATTTTAAAGGAGGGAACACGTGTTGTGCCTGACTGAAACTTCAGCGCCTTTTCTTCTTGTACCATACTGAACCTTGAGCTGCCCAATCTCCGCCTATTCGACATCTGCAGCTGGTCTCTCATACAAACGGTACTCTGGTGGTGCATCACGATGACAAGTCAGACGCCGCATGCCCTCATGGCGCCGATTCCTGGAGAAGCGAAGCAGCGTGTTGTGCGTTCCCCTCTTCAACTTTCTGCTGTTCAAGAGCAGGCAAGAACACTCATAGTCCTATCCTACTCGTTCACTCAGTGCTACTTCTACGACTCCGAGATTGGGAGCTTCCACTATGGACCGGGACATCCGTGAGTCGAACCTCTGACACCCTACCTTTTATATGAATGAGGACATCTGTGTTAAATTCGGTATGTACGGCTACCCATCAGCATGAAGCCAACACGCATACGAATGTGCCACGCCCTCGTCATGAACTATTCTCTTTATAAGAAGATGGAGATCTACGTGAGCTTCATTCTGAGGTCTTGCCATAGTTAATCTGTAAAACTTATCTTGTCAAGAATACGACCACAGCGCGCGAAGCCGGCCAACAAACGCGAAATGACCCAGTTCCACTCGGACGAATACGTGGAGTTTTTGAACAGGATTCAACCACACAACATGAACCAGTACTTCAGAGAGCAGTTAAAATGTGGGTTTTCAGTCCAGCTCATGATTGACCAGTTTCAGTCGTTTTGTTCCCCGGTGGGGGACACAGAGATTAACCCAAAAAAATGGACTTGCCCCCATCTCATACAACAGATAACGTGGGAGACGATTGCCCGGTCTTTGACGGGTTGTTTGATTTCTGTTCCATATCTGCTGGGGGATCAATGGGTATATTCTGCCTTTCGACGGTTTGATCCATCGCTCGCTGTACTCATCTCTTTTAATTCCTTTTTCTTCGGAAGAGGGTGCTGCTAGACTATGTAGGAACAAGTGTGATATTGCTATCAACTGGGCAGGCGGTTTACATCATGCTAAGAAAGGGGAAGCCAGTGGATTTTGTTATGTCAATGGTACGTCGACGGTACATATAAATTCTCCGAACACTTGAAGAAACTAATCACGTTCCCTTACATAGACATCGTGCTGGGGATATTAGAACTATTAAGGCATGCAAAATTTCAACTACTTAAATCACTCAACATTGAACACCCTCCATTGCTTAAGGTATCATCCGCGAGTGCTCTATATCGATATCGACGTACATCATGGGGACGGCGTCGAAGAAGCCTTCTACACCACGGATCGAGTCATGACTGTCAGCTTCCATAAGTATGGAGAGTACTTTCCTGGGACTGGCGAGCTTCGGGTGAATATGGCTATGTTTTGTCGCTTTCCACCGATCGCTCATATGTATTGATCCTTCATCTGCCTAGGATATCGGTATCGGAAAAGGCAAGGGCTACGCTTGCAATTTCCCCCTACGTGAAGGTATCACAGATGATGCATACCGAGGCATCTTCGAACCGGTACGCGTATCAATACCTGAAGATTGTCAACGCAGCGCTTACTGTATTATAGGTCATCAATGAGATCATGACGAGGTATCAACCAACAGCAGTAGTGCTCCAGTGCGGGACAGACTCACTGTCAGGAGACAAGCTCGGCTCTCTAAATTTGTCAATGAGAGGTGCGAGTTGAATGATCTTCAAAGGCACAAGATCCATACTCACAATCTGCACTCATGGTACAAACAGGCCATGCTAACTGCGTCCGCTTCGTGAAGTCTTTTGGGCTGCCGCTACTGATACTCGGAGGCGGAGGGTACACAATGCGCAATGTTAGTCGAGCATGGGCTTACGAGACAGGTATCGCAGCCGGGGTGGAACTAGGCGACAGTAAGCTTCACTAGATAGCATTCCCTGGCTTGTCGCTCACCTTCATCGATCAGCCATCCCCATGAACGAGTATTATGAGTACTTTGGTCCTGACTATAAGCTCGATGTAAAGTCGAGTAACATGGAGGATCTTAATACGAGGGAGTATCTGGAGCGGATGAAGGGCAGGGTATTAGAAAACCTGAGGTTCGTGAAAGGGGCACCTAGTGCACCCATGGTTGGTGAGTGGACAAGGATTCTGTGTATGGGAGGGGTTCGTGTGTCTGACCCACCTCTTCAGTCAATCCACGTATGTCAATAGACGACGAGGACTTAAATGAGAATGAGGATGACGTGGACATGGACGTCCGGCGACCTCGTATGTGCCGTGCTTCGCTTCAGCCGCGCCTGGAGAATCTGACAATATCTTCCATTGTCGCGTCCTTAGAGCATCAGCGAGATAAAGACGTCCAACACCCTGCATCACTGTCCGACTCGGAGGATGAAGGCACAGGCGGCCGTCGGAACCACCAGGATGGTGATGCTGCCGCCCGATCAAAACGGAAAAATAAGCGTCCAAGTATCATGGATGGTGGGAGGCACCCAGATACACCGACGGACGAGGAGATACTCGCAAGGGCACCGCAAGGCAATGAAGCGGCGCACTCAAAAGACTACATCACTGCTGATACGATGGACGTAGATATCAAGGGGGAAGAGACTAGCGCGAGCGGATTGCTTTGAAAGATACCGCATTTCATATCGTTTGCGTGTCATGCCTCGTGAGATAGGAAGAGAAAGTCCCGTGTCACCTCTCATCGTGTGAGATATTTCAAACGCTTGGCAGTATGTAAATCAAAAGCCTGCCCTATCCCTGCTTTTCATGATCGCATGCTCTACGAGGAGACCTTCGACAAAGTCGTTTAGCAGGATGACGTTGCCTGGCTCCTTAAATGCCTTCGAATCGACCCATGGATAAGTCACGCCTAGCTCATTGAGCGTCAGTAGAGAATGCAGGCTTGGTCCTGAGTACAGCCACTCACGGTCCATCCTAGGCTTCATGTATACAAGAAGGCTTCCCGCATCGGACGCCTTGAGGCCAGTAAGGATGTCCTCCTTCTACTCAAAGCAGTCTGATCAGACATTCATGCACAAGAAGCTTAAGCAGCAGCACGCACGATGTTCACTTGCGGCGTCGCTTGAAGTTGATATATCGCTCCCCTCCTTGGCTTCCCGGTAACAGAGTCTTCAAGTCCAGGCTGTACATCGGGCTGTGACATGGAGTCGTCGTATGTCTTCTCAAGTTGAGCAATGATACTCTTAGGATCCTGCGTGCCATACGCCTTCCCATCGTATGAGTCCGCTTTCGGCCAAGCGTCAGGTTCATGCATCTATCAGAGCTTCATCAGCGGGGGGTAAGGGTTGTCGAGGGGTCAGATATCTGGTTCAAACCTTGTCGAGCATGAAGAACCTTCTATTCTCTTCAATTAGCTGGCCCATTGGCCGGTCAAGATCTTTCTCAGTCCCGATCTCGATCCTTTTTGTAGCACGGTTTGCCACAGCGCTTCTGGCCTGCTCCAGTACTACAGCTAATTCCTCGACTGAAGGGACCATTGAATACGCGACCAGTTTACCTTCGTGAATGACGTCGTGCGATAGTAGAAAGCCTGATGTGAGAACAGAGGAATGTAAGAGCAGGCAGGAGGCGGGCAGCCGTCTTCACTCCGCACCAGACTTCTTGATCTAAGATAATTGGTGAGCGGTTTGTTATTTCAGCTCTTGAAGCAGACAATTACTCACCTCGGCGAAGACAAACTCATGAGGGTGTGCATCCAAAAAGTCCAGTACGTTCGTTAGAAAGTCTATGATGGGAGCACGTCCAGTCTGATGAGGCCTATTACGCATATTACATGCCTACCCACCTAAATACGCTGCGCCGGGGACCTATGAAGGCGGATTGACTTCAAGGTTCTCCATACGCTTTAAGACACTTACGAAAGAGTGCTGGTGATGGAGCTCCCCCTTTTTCAAGTTGATAACGTCATAAAAGCAGTATCCCGGCCGAACGTCAAAGAATCGTACTCCCTGTAAACCAAAATCCGTGAGCGTCGCAAACCTAACTCGGTATGTGATACTTACCATCAATAATTGATTGGGGAATGGGTCCTTCTGAGTATTCGCCAAGTTATCCAGCTCTGAGTCAGGACTGTACTTGAACGTCTCGAGAACTTTGATGAGGATATGTGCAGCCGGGTTCGCAATGGCCATGATCGCCTCGTGCCCAAACACATCGCCAAGCTTTCCGCTAGCGATGAAAGTGGCGAGCCCGGGGTCTAGTCTAATGCGAGAAACGGCTTCAGAGGCCAAGATTATGGTGTCTCGAACCGTTCAGATAGATACCTGATGTACATTCCAGAGTCATGCGCCCCGGGCAAGCAGAGTTTCGAAAAGGGCGTTTGCAACCACCTGCGTGTGCAGTTCATAGACGGGTGAGAAGTGCAAAGACAAAGAGAGTCCATGTGAAGTGTAGACAAACTGAGGATTTCCTTTGATGAGATCTCCAATCCAGTTCGAGCGGTTCGGCGTAAGATAGGCGTAGACCTGCAATAGGATGCTAGGTCTAGATTATTAGGATGAGCTATAGATGCGGACTCGCCTGGCTGTGCTCTCGTGCCGAGTCACTGAATCCGTAGCAGAAGGTCCAACTCATGTCATTCGCGAAGATTGTAGTTGACTCAGAAGTGTTCGAGAATGCTGAGTGGGAGCTCTCGCAAGTTCTTAGACCCAAGACATGGAAGCGAGCTAGGGTCGACCGCGACTCACACTGCTTTCCTATACAAAGAGTACCCTGTTAGATGTAAGGTAAAGAACAGTACCCGCAGTCACGAAACTAACTCTAGCGCGTTGAACTTTACAAATCCATTGAAGAACTGGGTCTCCTTGTGGAGGCCCCACACTTCGACACAATGCTTACTCCCTCCTTCAATTTTATGCTTGGTGGTCAAGATCGGGGCAATGCGCTGTCCTTCTGTGAGTGGAACGTATTCGTGCTCTCGCGCCTCATCGCTTGGGAACAAATCTAGTGAGCACATGCGGCTTACTTCACATCATGCAGCATTTGGCGTACCCAACGAGGAAGGAGACCAACGTGAACTCAGCCGATACGAAACTCGACAGTTCGAATTTCTTGCCTAGCAATCCTCGGGATTTGGTGACAATGGCGTCGTGCCCAATATTTTTCGCCGTTGCTAGATCCGATGTCAGGTAATAAACCACTTCCTGCGCGTTGGCATCTATAAACGTAACCTTCCCGAGCTCTCCGCTAGGCATCGGGTCCCGAACAGAAGAGGTAAGATCGACATGGCCGAGGGACGCAGCCTGGATGCCTGATCTCGCCAAATGGAGGAATAGCTGTAGGTGTAGATGCGTCTCGTCCGGCCTGAGGAGGTCAATATACACCCAGCCGAAGTGATCTGTGAGGTGAACTTTGCGCATTGACGCTATTATCACCTGGATCACGCAAGGGTCGAAGTCAATCACCCATTGATCGATTTAGCGCCGATACTTCTAACCTGCGAATCTGAAATAACTGATCCAGGGGGTTGAACTGTATTATCCCAGGACATCTTTGGGCTAATATAATCATTAGAAGCAAAGAGGCAGAGATGCAGGAGAATCAGTAGTATCAGGGGATACAAGAGATCGATATATAATCGACTTTACCTGGAGGACGATCCAAGGCCATAATCACCACTGGCCAGCTTAGTTGGCCAGCCAGCCAGCGTCAGCTTTTGCCCAGTCTCATTGATTATCTTGCAGCTGATGCGGATAGTATCGCTCATCGTCGTTCGGTGGAACCAAGAAAAGATAGCAGATCGCATCAATGCTGCAAAGACCTTACGTAAAGCAGGCGCCTAGAGCAACGTGATTTCGTTCCTGAGCAGCCGAAGCCCAGAATATGTATCCTGTACAAGTTACTAACAAATGAAATATCAGACGAATAACCGAGACCAGCAAATACACCGAGACGAGATGAGTTATGAGAGCTAACGAATAGATAAATGGCACGAAGGAAAAAAAAAGTCGCAACTCGCCACGCGAAGGACACAGGATTTATAGTCCAAGCATCCTCACGCCCAGACCTAGAGAGCCGAGTCAGACGGCATTAGTTTTCATTTCACTCCTCAGCCTTGAAACTCTACTTACCTTCAAAGTCGAATCCCAACTACCGGTGCACAACGCCGTCCCGTCAGAGCTCACGCCGAGGCAACTGATCCGGTTGTCATGACCCGTCAGCACGCCAACGCGTTCACCCTTCAGCGTGTCCCAAACGTTGCAAGTCCAGTCATCGTACCCTCCGAACAGAATACGGCCTGAGATTGAGAATGCAACGGAGGTAATGGCGCAAAGGATGTTGTCGTGGATGTAACTATTGAGCTCCCGATCGGCGCGCAGGTCGAATAGACGACAAGAAGCATCATCTGACCCAGTGGCGAACGCATCGCCGTTCGGGAAGAAGCTGAAAAAAAGAGGATGAAAAGAATTAGGTCGGTTTGAGCTGCTGCCAGGACTAGGTGTTCCAAATGAGCAAATGGGTAAGACAACCCACTTGACAGCATTGACATCCGTTTCATGACCAACGAAAGTCTGAACTGCTTTCCCGGAGCGGATGTCCCATAGTTTTGCGGTGGCGTCACATGCGCCCGACACAAAGACATTAGGATTGGCAGGTGACAGAGAGAGACTAAAGGAGAGAATCAGTGAGATGAGTGATAAAAGCCTTGTAGCCCTCCACTGTTATTACCTCATGACATCCCCAGTATGATCGCTGAATTCTTGAATCCGAACTCCAGCATCTATATCCCAAAGCATGCAAGTCATGTCGCCCGAGCTGGAGTAAACGTGAATAAAGGTCAGTCGACTAGGGTATGACGGACGTTCCTGCTCGATCATACCTGGTGATGATCTTCTCGTCACTCAAGAACCGACAACAACTCAAATAACCAGAATGAGCGCTCAGCTCCTTCACTCCCTTCGCAGGACCTTGCCCAGGGCCAGCCTGGCCCGCACTACCACTCCTGAGGTTGTAAACAGAGCAGATATTGTCCAAGCCGCCGCAAGCAACGAGGTTGCCGGAAGGGGAATAGGCGCAGGTCATCACCCAACTGGAACGTAACGGGATCGCGTGAACCTTGTTCGACGTGGGGGCATCCCAGACGATAAGTTTGCCGTCTTGAGAGGCGGAGACGAGGTGTCGGACGTCCTGGGCCCAATGCATCGCGTAGATTTTAGCAAGATGACCACGAAGATTCCGGCGTGGGCGCATTACGATACGAGGGAGTGCCTCGACCTCTGTGGCAACCTGTCGAACTGATATCGATACCCCAGAATTTCGCAGAGATCCATCACGATCGAGAACCGATGTTTTGGAGGCGGGGTTTTTTTTGATTCAAGAGAAGGGGAATACGTCAATTAGATTTGGTGGCGCCAACAAGGACTGCTGGCAGTGAACGTACGAGTGGTATCAACCATTGCCTCTTTGTTGGCCTGTATCCTTTCCCTCAAGCCCTCAGACTCTCTCCGAGCTGCAGCGAGTCGTTCCTGAAAGTTATCTTGAGAGGTAGACGTAGACATTACTGGATGGGGGTATGCGGGAGGGTGGGTCTTTGATGTCCTTTTCGTCAAGCTCAGTCCAAATTGAAACCGGCCGAGGGATTGGTTTCACGGGAAAAGTAGGGGAGAGATGATGAGATAGAAAAAGAGCGAGGGGTTAGCGATGAATGCTGTGTTGTCGTCTTGGCTCGGAATCAGAAATGGATACGGCGAAGAGACTGGTTTGAGGGAGGGGGAGCTTATTAAAGAGTGCGAAGCAAACGGAAGCGGAGTGAGCCGCAACTGAATTAGCAACTTGCCCCTGCATTTTATGCCCGAAAATTCCGTGTCTCAAGCTAGGGGCTCAAATCATTGCGCTAGGACCACCATACTGGTGCACTTTCGTGGAATGGAAAACAAATCACGGCTTTCATGCAGTGGATACATAAGGTTAGATGCAAATGTACAGAGGGTCTTATGCTAAGAATCCGATGCGGGATACAAGGAGGGAAATGGGAGGACGATGTTGAACGAACGAGTGGGTATGGGAGAAAGCAAGAGTGAAGAGTGAGATCATTTCCTTTTTTTTTTTTCATACGATATCATGAGGTGCTGGGGCTGGTAACGGTTCATCTTTTTCAGATAGGCCGTCGTGCTTCTCATCCACGTTAGATGAGGATGTTGCGGAAGAGGCGTCGGGGGTGAAGGATAAGGAGTCGACGCCGAAGTCCAGCGAATCTCGCTTGCCCATCGACGACGCAGAGGTAGTTGTACCGATCTGTGTAAGGCCACGACCGTGGCTGTGAACCTGGCTCTGGATGTTGACGCTGATACCAGGCTGGCCCGACCTATGATGGAGAAGACCGGTCAGTTAAACGAACTCTTGAAGAGAAAGGGCGAGACTGCAAGAGAAACTCACCAAGTTGATTGAGGGGCGACGTCTGATTTGGGGGTGAATCCAAAGAGGCGCTTGACTGAGTCCAAGCGACGCTCCCAGAATTGGCCGGACTCTCCAGAGAGACCCAAGTAGATGAAGAAGAGGAATCCGCCGGCAGGGAGCGAGTATCGTGTGATGTTGAGGTCAATGTAGGTCTGGGGGTAGAGCATCAAGATTGCCCAGGGCATGTACTCGACGCGGTTGAAATCCCAATGGGTGTTGGCCCAGGAGATCCAGGGTGAGACACCGTCGTTGCTGACGGAGGCGACTAAGACCCAGATGGCGAAGGGCAGACCGAAGCACAGCTCGGTCGCCGCGAGCGCCATCAGCCGGAAGTAACGGTTGACGTTGAGACCGGACCCGCTGGTCTGCAACACCTCGAGGAACGCTCTCCGCTGCTTGAAGAAGGCGCGGATGGACAAAGCTACCAATTTCGTACTGGATCAATTCATCTTCTTATAAGGAGTGTTCTGAATCATCAACTCACAGCAGTAAACGAAGGATACCATGGCAATACCGATAGGCCATGTGTAGAGAGTAGCGATTGCCACCGGAGTCGTATAAGTCTCTGGCCAGCACCCAATATT
>WSTV01000130.1:3190-53411 GCA_019632285.1 Tulasnella sp. 332
TTTGAGAGGCAAAATGCAGGTGTCGATACGCAAGGCTACGAAACGTGAGTCTCCGATATGGATAGGTGGAGGGAAGATGCGCATCGTAGGTTTTGAAGGTCAGTCCCTTTTTGATTCCTTTGATCGGGCATTACTTGCCTTTTGTCTTGCATTTCTGAATAACGTTCTCATATAGGTCTTCCGAATAGTGACACTCGGTATACGTTTTATCAAGTCGCGGATGTCCTTTCAAACATTACCTCAGCATCACATCACTTATTCGCATCTGCCCCAGACGAAGAAGGGTTCGCACGCGCCAGAGAAGGCACCCACATCTTGCCGTTCGCCATGAAGATCCCAGTCGGAGGCGATGTCGGTTCACCGAAGGGTGTGATACAAACTCGTTCTGGGATTAGCATTCGATACATCGCCATGGGGTCAGTCCGCGTATTTTGCTTTTATTTGGATTGCATTCATATTACCCCGTTAGCTTACGCCCTTGGAACTTGTTCAGTTCCATCAAACTGACAGATCCGAACTCACCTGTCCGCTCGATTGCCCACTTCTACCGTAACGTGGAGATATATCCGTACCTTGGGCCCCAGATTCTCGCGCCGTCCGAAGAACCATTGAAGACGCAAGCGTCGCAAGGCCTTTTTATGGGTGGATCAGGCAAGGTCCGTCTCACCGTAACACTTCATCGCCGCATATGGGTTGCAGGCCAAAGGTGTTACGCACACATCGCCATCAACAATGAGACGACAAAGAAGGTCAAAACCCTCACGCTCATGTTAACTCGGACTATGACGACGTTCCAACCGAAGGTGGAGTTGGATACGGCTTCCGCACGATCACCAGGTTCGGCAGACATTGATGCGTGTGAGACCTCTACGAGCAAAAAGGAGGTGGCCACGTGTACATTGGATATGGGACAGAAGGGTGAGAAAGGATGTGTGACGGCGAAAGGGTTTTGGACAGGAGTGCAGGGAGGCTCTGTAGTTGAGCTGTCTCATTTCATCATGGTGCCCGTACGTCCGACCCCCTGCTTTGAATAACTGCACAGGATAACTAAAGAACCTCCTGGGATCAATAGTCTGACGCACTTTCTATCTCACGCGGACGGCTAATCGAAGTGGACTACCGCTTGACAGTCTCTGCCAGCGCGGGTTCGCTCTCCTCCGACATCTCCGTCTCCTTGCCTATCAGGATCATTAACTTCCTGTCCATCGACCCGCCACCGGATTCCTACTCGGTTACCTCAGTAGCAGCGCAGACAAGGCGGCCCATGTATCAACTACCTGGGAGCCGCTCAACACCAAACCTCAACCGACGAAAGTCAGTCAGCATGGAGAACATAGATCAGCATGACGAGCAGCTGCGACGATGGGAGCTGAGGCACAGAGACCAGCTGATTCAGTGGAGAGCGCTGAACCAGAATGGTGATGGACACTCGCGACGGTCGATTCCATCTTCACGATCCGATCATCCCATCCAAGCTGCCTCTCGCTCGAATGCCAGTCAAATCCCGCACAGCTCTCCCAAATCTCGTCACCATCCCCAACGCGGCTATTCAGAGCCGAGTTCACCCTCTCGTTCTGCTGCATATATATCCTCACCAAACAGATCGTCACCCACGCGGAGTGCGATGTCTCAACGCGGTTTCCCGACCAGGGAGCATCCCGAACGTGGACGCGAGATCGCGAGGGACATGTTCCACCAAATGGTTGGCACCATGACGCGATCGAAAACGGTGGCATTCGCAGACGAGTATCCTCAGCTAGCGCAGGCATCCTCTCAACAGCAACCGGCACATCGTAGTGCGCCACCCACCCAGCTGTCGTTTCATATCTCCACGCCATCATTCTCACCACAGAAGCAACCGAAGTCTCAGAAACACGCGCGTCTTATGCGAGCTGTCTCCATGGTAGAGCAAACACCTCCAGTAATGAAGCTTACGGCTTCCGTTGCGGCTGACGACGAGATGAGTGACTCGAGCTCGGGCGGTTCAGACCCAGACGAAGCGATCTACTGGAAGGGCGAAGAATCCATCTCGGCGGTAGCTCATGACCAGCGAGGCAAGGTTCGACAAAGAATGGATCATTCAGTTGAGGAGAGAGATACCTCAGATATTGAGGAAAGGGTAGTCGTCGCTCCGATGGCCTCAATGGATTCACTACTGACGAGCACTGCCGAAGATGGTGATATGAGTAGAGATGCTGGTTGGGATGATCCAGCGGGTGTGCAACTGCCAGCCGATCAAAGTCTTGATGCAAGGGATATGGCGCGGGCAGTCGCAGGACGCCTAGGAGAAGATGAGAACCTGATGTTGGCGGAACTTCCAATTGGCGAGGTTCGATCTCGAAGTCCTAGCCCACTTCGCTCGCCGCCGCCGTCGATACGACAGCCGCAAGAGCGAGAGAGGGTACCTGGGAGCCAGAGGGCCAGCCCATCACGAACAATGGTCCAACAGGTTCATGCACTCCCTTTGGCTGTGCCGTCGGACCTGCAGGTCAGAACTAGGAGCCTCTCTCCAGTGAAGTCATCTGCCAGTTATATGGGCCGGCTTCAATCCGCAATGGTGTTCAATGGTCCAATAAGTTCTCACTCGACCACACCGCTTACCTCGCCCCACACGAATCTCCAGCCTTCATCTTATGCCGCTATGGGTCTACCGTCGTGTTCGTCGCCCCATGCTGGGATAAACTCGCAACGTACGACAACCGACTTCTTCAGCCGAACCACCTCCCAGACCACCGCCCTCAGACCTAACGCATCTAGAACGGCATCGACTCCTACCGGGTTCCCCTTTCCCCACATAGGCCCCTCAGCGGAAGAAGACCCACGATGGAGCGGTGTTCCCACCACAGCCAAAATTACCACAATGTCGCACGCAGCCGCTGTCATGACGAACATCCCCTCCAGTGGAAGCAGCACAGGGTCCACCTCGAGATCAGCGCATATGCATTCGGATCGGGAGAGTGCTGTAACCACCCACTTGGAGAATGATCATTCGCAGACTTCTAGTCAGTCCGAGTCGTCCACTCGACCCATGAAAATTTCACGACCGGGTCACAAGAGCAATCTCAGTGCCTCCTCCGTATCGACTGAGAGCAGTCTCGTCACGCAATCTTCTACGACGTCATCCTCTAGGGGTATGCCCAGCTCTGTCAAATCCAAGATCGCGCAGCTAGAAGCCCGGAACAGAGCGCTCAGAGCTTTCTCAACCGTTGGCGGTATGGTCATCGACGAAGAGGTGGCTGGTGAACCGCCTATGCAGAACAATCACAGCACTTTCACCATGATGGCAGAGAGAGAGGCGGACGTGGTAGGCGGCAAGCACGATGACCTTGTGATAGACAATCGAACGTCGGTCACCAGTTCGGTCGGCAGTGCATACTCGGACATATTTCAAGGAAGCAGGCCAGCGAGCATGAAAGGGGGATTCAATTCTCCCATGTTCAGACAGATGCCTGGGCAGAGACAAACGGCTAAGTGATGAATAGGGTGTTTGTCAAAAGCGACATGTTTTAGGACATTCAGCGTCCTTGAGTTTGTTATTATTTTTTCCATTTTGTGTCCGCCTCACCTCGACCACCATTGTAGCTTTACATCATTAGATTCAGGACGCATTTGTGTCTATTCGACAGCTCCCATGTGGCACTGCAGACAGTCCTTTGAATCCACTCACAATAACACCTCTGTCACAAGCTCCTCTACGCTCTCTACGAACAAGTCAACGATGTCTTCTACTTGCTCCTTTGTGACGTCTGGAATTAGATGCACCGGTAAGAATGGGAGATGCTGCATCTGACTAGAAATAACGCTTACTGTATGGAGGCGCGAGCTAGCGCAAATGAAGGGGACCACTAACGTCAGTACCGGGATCTTGGCTCTCCCATACTGTATTGGTCTGGTGTACGTACTATAGCGTGCGATCCATTGACACCATCCTTTCCTCCGTCCATCGCGATGCAGATCAGCCCCTTTTGCATCGTCTTGGCTTGCAACATCGCGCCAAACCGCTTCGTCAGCTTGAGGTTTCGTGTAAAGTCCCTCTCGGCGGGGATCTCAAACTCAACCGCCCAGAAGCCGCCCTGCCCACGGATATCAAATATGAAAGGTTCGGCTGGGCTGGTCGGACTGCAAAGGCGGTCTTCGAGCAGTTTGGCGAGGTATTCGCCTTGGATCAGGCAATTTTCTAACAGGTTCTCTTCGGCGACGACTTTTTGGACGGTCAGAGCGGCGATGCACTAGAAGATACGAGAAATATAATTAATTATAACATGCGGAGAGTGCGTGCTCACTGCGAGGGGATGTGCTTGGTATGTATGACCATGCTGTGAATGCACCGCCCATCAGCTTCCACACAAGCGCATTCGATGACGTTTACACGTACCTGCCACCATCCACTCCCAGCTTGAATACCGTCCGCCACGCGCTTGTTCAAAAGCACTGCGCCGATCGAAGCGTAGCTAAACAAACGGAACGGGCCAGTTGCGAATGTGAGGATGGAAAACTACTTCGACCATGTGGTAGTAGTAGCAGGAAACTTACCCTCCTCCGAGACCTTTCGCGACGGCTTGGATGTCGGGTGATACTCCATCCCCGTAGCTCTGCCAGGCGTGCATCGTCCCCATGCGACCCATTCCGGACATAACCTCGTCCAGTATGAAGAGCGCACCGTGCTTGTCACACACTTCTTTCATCGCCTTGAGATAACCTCGAGTCCATAGTTCAGGTTCAGTAACGAGTGAGACAACGCAGATTGGCTTCGAATACCTTTTGGTGGAGGTACGACGCCGGTCGTCGCTCCCACGACAGTTTCTGCAACGACTGCACATTGGTCAAGCAGGACGATGAGTTGTCGAATATATCCAATCAAGGTCATCTCTCACTCACAGCCGATAACCGTATGCGGGCCTAGCTCCTGGAACTTATGCTCGAGCTCCTGCGCCAGCCTGCTGACGTATTGTTCTTCTGTCTCATTGGACCTCTGATATCGCGCTGAGTACGCTGGACTGACGTGATGGAAGTTGTCGTGATCGATAATGGCTTCGTATGGGGTTCTGCGAGCGGGGTGGTCTCCCAATGCAAGTGTGGCGACGGTGTTTCCGTGGTATGAGAGCTTCCTCGCAATGAAGTTCTTTCGTTTCGGCTGGGCTACGTGTCCATAGCACTGATCATGAGGAGATGTAATAGTCGAGTGAATGGTTTGATGATTACTCACATGTCTCATAGAAGTATTGCCGTGCAAGTTTGATCACACCCTCCATTGCTTCAGAGCCTGAAGATGGGGCGTCCGAGTCAGCACATCGCTGATTAAAAGACGCTTAAGCGCTTCTGTAACCGTACCTCCCGAAACGAATCCAACAAGCTCGAAAGCACCTTCACTTTGGTCAACAATCATGTGCGCGAGCTCTTCTGCTGGCTCGTTGGAGCATTGAGCGTTGTA
Source organism: Tulasnella sp. 332 (assembly GCA_019632285.1). NCBI lineage: Eukaryota > Fungi > Basidiomycota > Agaricomycetes > Cantharellales > Tulasnellaceae > Tulasnella > Tulasnella sp. 332. Next base: position 8,622 of record WSTV01000130.1, read on the forward strand.
AACATCTGGAATTTATACGAGGTAAGCTCTTTGTATATCAATATGCTTCAGTGAGATAAAAAAAATTCTTACATGCCATAACATCTGTTTGCTTCTTGATCGCTTGAATGACTCTCGGATGTCCCATACCTGTAACCGATTATGAAGGATGCTTATCGTCCGCAGGCAAATGGACTGAGCTTAGTCATGAGGCCATCCGCACCAACCTATGCATGAGACCGCGGCCCCGCCAACTCCATCCAGCACTCGTCGACCGTCTATTAGGTCCACATATATACCTGCAAGTATACATGAGAAGTTTGAACTCATCCGGTTTGGGTTTTGCACTCACCATCAGCGCGGACGGCCGTCGGTGGCACAAAAGGGGTCCTGTGTAAGATCGAAGACTTGGACTTCGGGCTAGGGAGACGAGGTGGAGCGCCTCCGTAGGCGCTCTTTATCCCTCTCTTAGACGATGCCAGAGCAACATCTGCATCAAAGTTCATCATCTTGAAGGATGCTCTAGCAATAGTTCGTGGTCGTCGGACCGCGGAAAAGATAAGCGAGGTTCGATTGGGGAAGTTGGCGGAGGGGGACATTGCGCTACTCCTCCTCACGCACAAGAAATTTGTTCGACTCTTTATGGCTGACAATCGGGAGGTAGCCTGGCTACGTGTGCGAGGTGGAAGCACACTGGAGCTTTTAACATCTCTGGCTATGTCCGAGAACCGGCAATGAAAGGGAATTTCATTCACCCACGCATTTGGCCCGAACCGAGCGGCGTCACATATTAAATGACGCAAGTCAGGCTACAAGGCGCATATTCACTTCAGATAAGTTGGTCACCCTGCCATTCGGTCTGAAAGACCTTACTCCTGAGACATTCAGATTCGATCTCCATCGACTAGAACATCGCAATATCCCCAGCATCCCGCTTGCGAGCGACGAAAGGGAAAGAAATCTGAACCTTCTCAGACCACGATGAGGGAAGGATGTGCTCACCAGATCATAGGAGCAAACATTTGACACTTCTGTTTGTTCGTCACTCACTAACCAGCCCAACCTCCGTGCGTTGGGGTTACGTCGTATACTGTACATGGCCAGCGCCTCATCTCTCTCCTCAGTGGTATCAAATCTGGTACGCGCATCTATGGGGGCTTCTGCCAACACATCCGTCACCGATGATGACCTCGACCAGCACGTTGCTGAGCTTATTCTAAAGGAGGCCAAGCAGAAAGAGGCGCGATATTTTGGGAAGGAAGGTATCCGGGTGTATCAGCCGGACACTGGGCTGTCAGTTATCTCCCCCACTATTCCTTCACAATAGACTGACAAATCATATTTCAGACCAGATGTCAACCTTCCCAAACCGAACAAACGATTTCTTAACAATATTATTCGCAATGTCGACGATCACAACGCCTCCATCATTCACTCACAAGCAAAGGCTGCGGCAGATGCCAAGGAGGAGATTGAAAAACAGGCTAGGCGCATGCGTCGAGCTCGGGCGGATGAGGCGGCCTTGGATCGTCTCAGGCGGCTGATGGGCACTGGAGTGAGGAGAGCATCCGAAGGGGATGATAGAAGTGTTCGGAGGCCCAGGGAAGACGGGGAGTGCCGCAGAAGTGAACGATCTAAGCGAGATGTGCGAGAGGAAGAATCTCAAGCAGGCCCTAGCGGATCACGTCAGCAACTGGATGATGTGGGCAGTTCTCGAGAAGGCGGAGACTCACGTTACGAAAGGAGATCTCGACGGCATCGTGATAGAGAGGAGGGTGTGCAATCTCGATCCTCTCGCCACGAACACTCCCATAATTCAAGGGATCGGGACCAACTGGAAGATGATTCCAAGTATCGTCGGAGGCGGAGGGATATGCACAAGAACCGAAGCCGAAGCCGGAGCGAGGAGCGAGACGGATATGGAAGGCGAGAGGGCAGTACGGACAGAACACAGAGACGTTCTTCGTCGTCGTCGTTGTCTCGAGCTGTCGGAGATACAGATCGTCCCAAGAAACGCTCCCGAGATCACTCTCGATCACGATCTCCACCCAGGTCAAACAAATCTTCTTCTAAGAACTATAAACATTCGACACCACGATACAAACCCGACTCGACTGGAGCTGCGGACCCGACTTCTTCTCGCCGCCTTCATCCCCTCGCACAGACATCCACTGCCGACGATCCCGCCATTCGATCACCCTCACCAGATGGGCCCTCTGCCACACATGCACATGCGCCCATCCCCTCAAAGATGGACCGATACTTCGACCCATCTTACGATCCCTTACTCGACACATACCCCACCAATAACCTCACCCTTAATGATCCCGTACCCGAGAGTGCGTTTGAACACTGGAGCAATATGATCGAATTGGTAAAGATGCGCAAGGAAGATAAGGCCGATCGGAAGCGAAGGGAAAAGGAGGAGAAACGTGAGAACAAGGGAAAGAAGAGGAAGAAAGGCGTTGATGAAGACGAGGAGGATGAGAAGAACAGGAGAATACGGTTGGGCTTAGAGCGGCCTAGTGTGATGGACGTCAAGTATGTGAAGCGCGGGGCAATGAGGGAGTGGGATGTTGGGAAGGAGGTAACATGAGAAATATTGGGTCGGGAGCCAGGCCCACTCCAGATCAGATTCTGTGACCACACTATTACGATTGAATGCTTTCCTGGATTTTTTCTTTCCATCAGCTGTTTCTGTGAGGGATGTGAATCAGGCGATGACAAATGTTGGTTCGACATTCAGTAATTGCAACTTGCATTCCTGACCACTGTCGCGAGAAACACACAATTTTGCTCAATTGGCATGCCCGACATGCTTGTTCTTGCGACCCTCAGCGCGCTTCTTGCACAGCTCGTGACGCCATCCTTGCACACTGCCATCCTCTCGACGCCTCAAGGTCACTTAGTCGCCTTTGCATGCGAGGATATGCCGGCCTCAGAAGACAGACTACGCATACTTGTCGGCCTTAGCAGTGAGTTGTGGAGGGATGATGATGAGACGGAGAGGGATGACGAAGGGTACGCGGATAGGCAGCAAGAGTCGAGTGAGGAGGACAATGACGATCAAGTGGGGATGTTGGAATGTGAAGTGAGCAGAGAAAAGAAACCCCATTCTCTGAACCGTACGAAAAGTGCTCACGGACAGAAGGAATCACGTAGCTCGGAAGACTTCTCGTCCTCCCAATATATGGCCAGTCGCTTGAAAAAACGCCTGCTGATGTGAATGAACCTCAACCTGTCCTTTTACTATCCCTGAACGGCGTCATAGATGAACCTTGGGGATTGATGCACACAAAGGTGGGCAAGTAGTTTGCCTGTGTAACGCCTCGAATCGCTTTGATACTGAAAGTCTTCTAGGCTCGAGCTATGAACACATACTTACAAGAGCCTTTGCGTTCCGTTGGAGACCGTTTGGCACCCGGGTCCAGTCCCACAAAGCTCAAAGGAACTGGCTGGGCTAGATGAAATGGGTGGAGATCTTCGATGTAGTCATTTGCTTCCGTATGATGAGTACTGAGAATATCTTCCAACGGAGTTGCAATTGGCCAAAATGATTATCCGTCCTTGACTCCAATAGGTCTTGCTTGTCTGTCAAGGTCACCGTTTCGGTTATCAACGAGATCGATAAACTGCTCCCGGCATAAATCCGTGACCGGTCACTTGACAACCTTGGAACTGCTAATTCACCCTCACACGCTTTCGGAACATGCCGCACTCAATTGATCAAAGCCTCCCCGACGACGTCGCGTAAGCGCTCGGGTCTGTCAGAAGATCAAACGTAAAAAGAAACTCCGGACCCAGAAAACATCAAGGATCCATTGTTTTTGAATCCATGTTCGGAGCTCCTGGCTGAGCGCTCTTCTGTTCTCACCCCTTCTGCCACCTCTCACCCCTGAGCGTCTGAACTCCATATCTCTTTGCGTTGACAATGTGCGGACAGTCTTCTCCTGGGGCCGCTGATAGAAGCCATATGGTTCCGAGATGCTTCAACTTTGGAATCGACGAGGAATTTGTTCTTTGTCATGGCAAGTATAACACTAACGAAGAAGCGAGGTTTAGAAGCTTCGTGCCTCTATTGTAGGCAGGCGAGCAGCCGTGGATAGTTCGCCAATATAGTTGATGAGACAACTAAGATATCGCCCCGTCGGTGATCTTATGAAGCCGTCAGAGTATGGGACAACGATGAGGTGATAAGAGGTTTTAGAGTGATCGGACTTGCGTGATAAGACGTGATGCATGCCGTAAGTTATAGGCTGGCTCGCAGATTGAGAACTCGTTCGATAAAGGCCCCCGCGGGCAACGTGCATACGAGCATCGCGAAGGGCCCTGGGCAGCTGCAGCACGAGATCGTGCCTCGGGCGGGCTCCCACAGACGGAAGCACGGAGACGCTTCAAAAAAGACAAGCTTTAGCGCGCACCCATGCAGCATTCTGAATTGCAAGGGTCCTCCTAGTCCAACTCTTTTTGCGGACGTAATTGCTTGGCAAATGGATCGCAGGTCACTCTTTTGGTCTGGAGACCTGCAATGACGCCGAGTTCAAGAGGACGGACACCGGAACTTGAATTGACCGAATTTGCACTGATTCAATTTTAAGCCATACGAAGCCTCGTGTTTGAAGACTTCCTCAAAATTATATGGAGAAGTGTGCCCAATGCTCCAGCTGAGACCGTACATTTCCGGCTTCTCCATCTCGGCAAATACGCGATGCAGTGGCTCGACACCATTAGGGTTAAAGAAGACATTACATCTCACAGCTCCCGCAATAGGGATAGAGTGGATCTCGTGTCGGGGGCTTCTATATAATATCGGGGTGCTGAATTTGCGAAGGCAACTCATGGGGTCAGAAGATAAGACGGCTTGACATTTTATCGCCTCGTGGTCGGACATGTCAGCTACTTTCGCTAAAGATGCTCGGAGCCTTTCTTTGTTTATGCGTCAATTTTGATTGCCCGAAAATTTACTGTCCCACCCGGCCACGACGGTAGAAATTACGCCGGACTTCGTATAACAATACAGTCGAAGCAGCCTGCGAAGCCTCCCGGCGTATTGAGTTCCCCCTCTTCTAAGCAAAGAAGTACGGCTTGGGACGTCCGGGAGCCTGCGTCTTCCGTGACTGCCCACTACCAAAACTCTTTCAAGGTCGCCCGTGTGTGTACCGGGAGTCGGTCGAGGCGCGGGAGTACTTCTGGTTTCGCCGCGGCACGCAGGGCTGCCCCTACTCTGCAGGCGCTTAATTCGGCTTTTGGTTTAAATTTTTATGTGCGCGCTACACTTGCCCCTCAATGCTGTGTTCCTGACCGGCGCCTAAGACAGGACCACGAGTCAGATCAAAATGAGACGTGCCACCTCAACAGAGAGCCAGGCCGACCTATAAGACGGGAGCGAGATAACTGGGGCTTTCGGGTGATTCCCTCTAGGTCTCGCTCGCTCGATCCTTTCGCCACGACGCACACCTATCAACCTTGTGTGAGTAACCAAGCTTTCTCCATCCGGCTATCGCGTTACAAGGCAAGGCCGTCCCAACAATATCTCATCTGATCTGTTGGATCTTATATCACAGCCACAGCCAGGACGCAAGAGGGTTTAATTCTCCCTTCCCCACCATCTCCAAGTCAGCGAATGTTTGCCAACGCGCCCTCGTCCTCGACCGCGCTCTCCTACGTTACCTTTTCGCTCATGTCGTCCACACAAGGGGGATCTGGGACGTCAAGCTGCAAAACCAAATCTTACGGTCCTGCGGTCAACACGATAACGCCGCCACGTACCCCACCTGAACAGGCTTCTTGGACGGCCATCGCTGCGGGCAAGCAGGCCGATCGAGAGAGGCAACTCGCGAAGTGGCCCTCTTGGCGTCTCGGTGATAAACTCCCATCGCCCGACATTGACGACGTATCAGAGATTGTCCTCTGCAAACTATCCGCCAAGGAGAGGCAGATAGTTCATCTCGACGCTACTGACCTCCTCATTCGGATTCGGACGCGAGATTTGACAGCCGTAGAGGTCCTGACCGCCTTCTGCAAGGTGACCGTCGCTGCTCAGGAGACACTCAACTGTGTCACGGAGATCTTCTTCGAGGCAGGATTTGAACGAGCGGCACAATTAGACGAGCACTTGAAGGAGACTGGGGAGGTGGTTGGACCACTTCATGGACTTCCCGTATCCATCAAGGATCATATTCTCGTCAAGGGCCTGGATACGAGCACAGGCTATATCTCGTGGGTAAACAAGTCTGTCGCTGACAAGGACGCAGTTGTGGTGGTGCGCGAATTTGTCTCCCAGTGGCATATCACATCACTCACGCAAAGTTGGGCCTGTAGGATATCCTCCGGAAGGCAGGCGCTGTGCTTTACGTGAAAACAGCAAACCCGCAGACCCTCCTTGTAAGGCCTCTATTGGGAAACTATGAACCTGAAACAACATGCTGAGTGCGATCCTCCATAATTCAGTGTCTTGAAACCAACAACAACATCTATGGACGCACATTGAATCCGTTCAATCGAAAGCTCTCTCCAGGTGGTAGCAGCGGAGGAGAAAGCGCCTTGGTTGCTGCAAGGGGGAGCCCTATGGGAATTGGGACTGACATCGGTGGATCTGTTCGGTAGGTTAAAAGTCCGCACGTCCTTGTCCCGATAATTTCCGATATTGAATACCGGGTCGTTCGTTTTAGGATACCAGCAGCCTACGCTGGACTCTACGGACTCAAAGCATCCGTTGCGCGGATCCCTCATGCTGGGCTCATGGGATCTCACGACGGGATGGATAACATTGTCGGCGTCGTCGGTCCCTTGACACACTCTGCCCGCGATACGGAGCTATTCTGTCGCGTGATGTTGCAGTATGAAGCATGGCTCTTGGAACACGCCGTTCTTGAGATGCCGTGGCGTAAGGAGATCGTTGAAGGCAAGACGTTACCCAAAAGGCTCTGTTACGCCATACTGTGGGATGATGGAGTAGTGAAGCCGCATCCGCCTATCCTCAGAGAGATGCGGCGCGTCAAGCGGGCACTAGAGGCTGCTGGTCACCAGGTGATAGATTGGGAGCCACAGGAACATCAGGAGGGCTGGGATCTCATCGTGAGTGATGTTAAGCTTTTGCGGCAGCATCTGGCGTTCTGAGGAGGTGCTTGTATCTTCAGTTGAAGTTTTATCAGCTGGATTCCGCAGAAGAATATTGGGCGACGCTGGCAGAATCTGGCGAACCCGCAGTCCCTGGTACGGAATGGATGATGTCACACAGTACAGATCGAACGCCATACACCGTTCCGGAGACATGGAAACTCAACCTCGAACGAGAATCCTTCCGAGCGAGGGGGCTGATGCACTGGAACTCCACGAAATCCCGTACCAGTACAGGGAGACCGGTAGACGCGATAATCTGCCCGACTGCGCCTAATCTCGCTATCCCACATGACGCAACACGCTGGTGGAGCTACAGCAGCCATTGGAACATGCTGGATCTCCCGGGGATAGTCTTTCCAATAGGAGGCAGATACGATCCGGCGTCTACTACAGACGATGCCGACATTCAAGCCGCACCGCGAAGTGATGTGGAGAAGCATTACGCGGACATGTGGAACCACGGAAAGGAGACATTTAAGGGGGCGCCGATCACGCTTCAGCTGATTGGGAGAAGACATAACGAGGAGAAGGTGCTGGCCATGCTGGACGTTGTGGAGGAGGCGGTTAAATCAATGTAATTTGTTATCTGGATGTCGTTCTCCCTCAGAAGAGGAGCCCGCAGTACACGCTTCGTGCGCTCCGGTTTCGTCGTACATAGTAAATAAAGCTGGATGGCACATGATGAGTGTGGATGGGCCCGCCTGATCTCGCCGCGTGTTTTAGCCGCCTATAGCGAGCTCGGCAGCACTGAAAATCCGGTTTGGCGCTGGAGAAGCCTTTTATAATGTCAATTGTGGAGGCGCTGATGCATAGATCATCAAAAAAAAAATTACAGGCCAAGAAAAGATGAAGAGGGTGGATGGAAAGATCAGTAAGCTTGTCCAAACCAACATCGATCTTTCTTGTTCTTTCGAGCACAGCCATCTATCTTCCAAGACTTTGTGAGGCACTGTCTAGCGCTCAGTGCTCTTAGACACACGCACTGTGACACCTCCCATCCGCTTAACGCAGCCTTCTACTTCCGGCTTGACCATATGATCACTACCCCACCTCGCCGGTCTCCGGAGGACGAACCCCCGACACTTGCATTACTAGCACACCACCCCCGACGCCGGGATCCTTGCAGTGATGACTCTATGACCTCCATGGAACGGAATAGATCTGGACCCTGGAACTCTGAAACAGTTGATGACATTGCTGTGACTCCCTGTGGTTTGACTTTTGGCTGTCCAATCGTACGGGCATGGAGCGCGGAGTCACGGTTTCTCCGTAGGACTCAGCCTCTGCAAATCATGTATAAAAGTTGAAGAATCTGAAGAATCAATGGATATTCACAAACCACCCGAGTCTTCTTAACCACAGCGCATCTTTCACTTCGCCACTTCGCTACTTTGCTTCCCATCTCAGGCACTTTACCCGCTACTGCCCATTGACTCTCGTACGCTTTGGATTCGAACACAATGTCGTCCCTTAACAGCAGCTCCGATATACGAATCGTCCTTCATACCACCGCAACGGACCTCCTCGTCTCAGTGGAACCCTTCATCCTACCTAATCGAGAACGAGAAGCGAACATCTGGCTTCCTCATGCTAGAAAAACAGCACGCAGAGAGCAGCGGAGCCCGCAACAGGCTGAAAGCAGCAACATGGCTTCAACGGTCGGCGTCGCAAATCAGCAGAAGAAGGCTAGCCAGCTCGACCAGTTCTGGTTATCCTGTTGGTCACCACGACGGGGCACATCAAATGCATACTCGCTCGACTTCATCTTGGCCTGCACCTCGTCCCTTCTAGGCCCATATCCGATCTTCCTATACGCCAACCTTCTGTCACGCCTCCTCACATTCTCCTTCTTGTCGGAACGGATACCTCGGCTTGTCGATCGCCTGGCTGGCCTGGTGAAGACATCGCGCGTCTTCTCTGTATTTGGTGAGCATCACTTTCATCCGCTTAACCTGACCCTAAGCTTATTGCTTTTCACGTGTAGGACCTACGCCAGTGACGCAAGCGTTCGTCACGAGCTGGTCTAGGCAAACGTGTAGTGATCCCTTTGAAGACGCCTTCTACGCCGCCAAATTCTCCACTTGTACTCGGGATTCACTTGCGCCAGTCGGATCTCCTCTTCCTTTCGGCCATACACTACAACTCGCAGGACCTCAAGATGAAGAAGCGGCCGCAGTACTTTGTAAAGAATTTGCAGACGATTCTGTAAGATTGTAATTGTTATTGTCTATAAGATACATGGCGATCTGACCCTGATCATTGTGGCTCTCTCAAGGTCTTCTTCCCTCTCGAATATTCAGACGCTCTCAAGGAGGCCAAGGAGATGATCCGAAACCAACAACTTTGGACCTATTACATTCAAACGCCGAACGGAGGACAGGTCCTTGCTTGCATCGTCGCCTGCACAAGAACGACCGAGAACGTGGTCGCTGTGAACAAAGTGTATACCAATCTGACGTGCAGGTCTCAAGGGTGCGCAAGGCGTTTAGTAAGGCATGTCTGCGAGTTGTGAGTCTCTTGTTAAACACTCAACTTTGGAATAGTCATGACCTCATCCCACGACTTTATAGCTGGCTCTTCGGACAGCGGAAAGACTCAGTCGTTCTGTACGTCGCTCACGACAACGAGCCTGCCGAGAGGGCATACCATCGTGTTGGCTTTGGCGGGCTGTGCGGAACACCTACCGCCGAGTTCGAAGTCGAGGACTGGCTTGAGATTGGTTTCAAGAACACGGAAAGAGGCCACTGGTGATCTAGGGTGAGGTAGAACACACGTCTCGTGCTTCAATGTAGGAAGTGTGATCCCCTCCCATCTATGCCTCCAACTTTAAGTTGAACGTTCGTTATATCGGCTTCCTCTAACACTCCGTTGTTACTGATATTATTGCCAACTGTATCTGTATAATTTGACTTCCCCTGTAGCTCGTCTGACGTATATGATCATATGATTTTGTCCCTATAACCGCATTCTTGTAAGGCCCAGCGTGGTACAACCATGGATAGGTGTGGCATCCCGTAGACACCCGGTCCAAGACTAAGCCGACACCGCCGAGAACCTCAGGTGGCCTCTCCGATGCCCGTAGGGTCTTCGGCGGCCACTACTTGCTTTTGCCGCGATAACGATAGGGTTTTAGCATATCAGAGATTGCCCTGGTCCACGGTTGTTATCGCAATCAGTCTGGTGGCAAGGTTCTTGCCTAAAGAAGTCGAGGTTGAGCAAATTTGGCTAGTGGTGAGAGGGTGGGCCAGCAGAGAGAAGAGCAAGGTAACGTGGCATGCGAGCGCATTGTTTGGCTTCGCTATTCATTTCCATAGGCGAGAGAAGGTAGTGATGATCGTACGACTATCTGACCAAGGAATATCGTGACTGTTGGGAGATTGTGCGCTCAGTGGCTATGTTTCCGAAGAAGCCGCAGTTGTTTGCCTTCGGAGGAAGAGATTTTGCAACTTTGTTTCAACCCAAACCGTTGAGGAACCTCTCGATGGCGCTCCCACTCTTACATCTCACAATATTTTATGTGGAGTCACTGATGAGCTCGAGATGGACATCACCGTCGCTGGTTATGGCACTCAACACGTGTCACGAGCGGCACCGAGCATTTGCAAAAGTTTGTTCTCCACGTGTCCGTCCGCGAAACAAGCGCATCCCCCAGCGAGAAGACGTTGCTTACGGTCATCTCAATACGCTCCAGCACCGCTTACTGTCGAGTGCGCACGTCCGTGAGACTTTGTATCTAAGCGGGACCGGATTCTCTTGTCTACCGACTAAGCGCCCAGGTATGAGTCCAACATGACGCTACACGCTGCACTCCACAGACTTGCTTGAGGCTCTGCCCTGTTGTTCTCCGATGAGCTCTGCTTGGGATGCATATAAGCCGGGGTTGTCTGTGGCGACTCCGGTTCTGGTCTTTATCTTTCCTTTCGCCATCGACATCATACCCTTCTCCTTCTGCCCCCGACTCTTTCTTCTTTCTACCTTTCTCCTTTTCCCTTTGGCGGCATTCACCTTTTTTTACAACCATTCTATTTCCGCTTCTTTGACCTAGCAGGCCTTTACTTTTGCTTTTGCTTTTGCTTTCTTTTCTTTCACTTTCTATCCGCTTGCTTGGTCTTCATTACCTGCTTTGATTCGCGTTTTTGCTTCCACCTCACTTTGTCCTATGTGCACCCCTCCTGGCTCCAATGCCGGACCCGACACACTCGTTACCACACGATACACGACGGCGACATCTGCATACCAGGCCACCGCTTCGATCCTTCAAGCTCACGAGATCAACACCCATATCATTCTCTCGTATATCTTAGCACAACTCACCAGAGAGCAAGCGGCATCGACCTCACAACAACCCGTACCGCTGCCCTCCCTTTGGATCGCCGTATGGACGACGTGTCCGCATATGCCACAAAACCGGACTCTGGACCTCATCATCGCCCTCACGGCCGGACCTGTTGGTCCGCGTCCCCTCTTTATCGCATCGCCACATACTTCATCGACCCTCACTTCTATCTTCTTGCGGCCTCGCATCGACCGACTCATCACTGAACTGTTGGATGGAGCTCCCGAGGTGCCCGTGGATCGTATCTTCTCGGTGTTCGGTATGTCCGCCTAAAATATCAACCAGTCAGCACCTGACACAGGCTACTTTCACTCAGGTTCGAGACGACTGACTCAGTATTTTGTTGCCACCTGGAGCCGTCAGGTCCAAGTCTCACCCACAGACTCACCGTACATGTCGGCCACATACCGAATTTGCACCTCGGACACTCTAATTGGTGCAGTGCCCCAAAGGACAGACGGTGTTTCCCGGTTAGCTACCACACAAGACCTCGACCGGGTGTCTGAGTTGCTCCAGAGCCGGTCTACTGAGATCGTACGTAATCCTGTAACTTGCTTGAGGCTGTCAACTGATGATGGCATGTTCATTTGTCACAGGGACCTTATATCCTTAACGGCCAAACAGCACGCCTAGAGGCTCAATCACTAATATCGACAAACCAACTTTACGTCTGCGAGTCACGGACAAGTGTCTCTGGGGTGATCACGTCTATAGCTGCAGTCGAGAGAACATCAGCCAACGTCGCTTCTGTCAACAAGTTCTATACCTCAAGTCAACATCGAAACCAGGGCTTCGGATCCAAGCTGCTTAGCTCTGTCTGTCAATTGTAAGTTCCTTAGGCTACATTGCTATGGATGTGCGCAAGGCTTATTGCTGTTGTCAACTATAGTTTGCTACATCGTCAGGGGAGGAGCGCAGTGGTGATATATCTGTCTGATGGGAGCAGTGCTGCCGATACAGTGACACAACGCGTTGGCTTCAGAAATGTCAACGTCGGCGTGCATGGTGCAGATCGAGACTGGCTGGAGCAGGGGTTTCAAGACATGAATCTAGGACATTGGTAGTTTTGTATTCTTATTCGTTCAGAATCTGGCTCCGACTCACCTATTCAGACTACTCTTATTATCTCTCGCATCCTCCTGTTGTATCGATAGCTTAACCATATTTGAAACTAAAGTATGCAGATAGTCTTCTAAGCAGAACGGCTGCGACCGACAGTTCAGTCAGGGGCACAAGTCCTCCAGCGGCTTGGCTGATTTGATTGCACGAGAGGGCTCCATTCTCGTGATGCAAGCTGCATTCCCATTCAACGAGTTTGATTAGCCAGTCTTGTTCTACCAGGAAGTTGCACTAATCGGAAGAGAACAGGTTCTTGAATGCCTTCTTCTCTTTATCCCGCTTCTCCTTCTGTTTCGCTTTCAATTTGGTCATCTCCTTCTTCACGTTCTCATCGCCCGGGACGACCTTGTTCGCTTCAGTGAGATCGACGTAGGCTTCATCCTCTTCCTTGAGTAGAATCCTTGCCACCGCCCTTCGGAACAGTGCCTTGCCCTTGTCGGTATCGGAGATCTCCAATCCCTTCAACGCGAGCGCCCGCGTCGTAAATTTGACTACCAGACGCGCTTGAGATGTGGACGGCGCAGCGGTTGTTGGCAGACGGTTCGCACAGAGGGCGGCGTTGAGAAGATCAGCAAGGAGGAGGCTTTGGTATGTTGTCCAAAAGTCGGCGGGTGTGCCCTCGGGTTGCACCGGGTGGAGATCAAGGTACCGCATAGACTCTAAGAACCACTCGGTCAGTTTTCTGCGTTTCACAAAAAGTGTTCGCTTGCGTTCCATACTTTCAAACTTCTCCAGAGCTGAAGCAACCTTCCCTGCCTTAAACAACTGACTTCCAGCCTCTTTAATGTCCTTGGCTAACCGCATCGTGGCCTCCACATCACTCATCACGTCGCAGCTGGACTCATCTTCCGGGTAGTCTTCGTACTTGTCAGCCGTGCCATCCGTGGCGGGCGCCGAAGCGGCGATACCATCGTCCTCTCCGTCCGCTAGTTCCCCAGATTTGGCGATGAGAACAGGTTCGACCGGAACGTCTCCCGACGAGGTCTCCACCCGCTCCAGATACCGAACAACGGATTTACCCTTGAGGACTTCACCAAAGATGACATGCTTCCCGTCCAGGTGCGGTGTAGCGGTAACCGTTATGAAGAACTGTGAGTCCGCGAGTGCCAGGCATGACTCTGAGTGAGCCGTTTGAACGCGGTATGATTCGTGCGTGTGCAGCGTACCTGAGAGCCATTCGTGTGCGGCCCAGCATTCGCCATAGAGAGTAGCATAGGTCGAGTATGTTTGTCAATGAAGGCTTCATCTTCGAATTTCTCCCCGTATATGGACTCGCCTAGATAACATGGCATAGGCATCAAGCCATATTCAGACTCACGCCAAGGATAGCTGACTCACCACCAGTTCCATTCCCAGCCGTGAAATCACCGCCTTGAATCATGAAGCTTTACCGACAAAAGTAGCCAAGTCAACTCGAGTCCATGCCCAAGGGACATGGTCGACTTACTTTTTGATGATTCGGTGGAAGCCACTCCCTTGATACCAGAGCTTCTTCTTGCTCACGCTGCTCTCTCCCTTCTCTCCCGTACATAGCGCTCGGAAGTTCTCTGCAGTCTTAGGCACCTGATCGTGGTAGAGCGAGAAAACGATACGCCCGATTGGGCGACCACCATGGGTGACATCAAAGTAGGTTCGAGGTCGCCTCCCAGGATCCTCTGTAATTTCAGCAACCATATTGGAGGGGAGTAGTTTGGAGGAGAAAAGTTGAATGAGTGAACAATGGGGCGAGCGGCACTTATAGAAGCGAGAAACGGCATTCGAAGGTGCTAGATCAATATGGGGTTTTCACGTTAATTGTTTGCGTGGCGGGGCACCTCCTTGCTCATAAAGGGACCTCTTCGAGCATTCATGTCAGACAGAAGTATATCTGATTGTTATTTCGGCTATCATATATGAGGGTATGATGGACGGTGGAGAGAGTAGGCACACGGGTGCAACTAGCACGAATGCTCCATCCAATCGCTGTTTTTCTATTCGCGGGAGTGGCTATACCGGCTTGGCTAAACAATTTTCCAATGGCGCGGTAGTGAGAGGCACGTTACCGCAGAGGACTGTACGGTAGGGGCTTCAGGATCGATGAGTCCATCTGCTGGGTGAGCTTGGCCGTCTGGCAGGAAATCGGACTTTCATTCAGCGACCCATGTACACTGCAATGGAAGAGATATTGGGCTTGCTCACCCGATCGACCGTGTTCGCCCATCCTTCTACTGTCCAGGACTTCTCTCTAGTCGCTTTCCGTGTCTCGAGGGACTCGAATTGCCACATATGGTGAACTTGGTGCAAGCCTATGCAGCAGTTGATTCAAAGATCAGGGGAGCATTCGAAGGACAAACGTCTGAGGTATAATATAGGCAAAGACTGACGTCCGACTTGAGAGAACCATGCGCCAACCGGGGCTGCGAACTTCCGGCGGGCCTCGATGCCCTTCCGCCTGTACACAACCTAGTCAGATCTTATTTCTCAAAAACCGTTGGACACAATGCACGCACCAGGCTGATTCCCACTCCAACAAAGTCCCTGCTTGTAACTGGTATGTCCTCAGCTCAAAGATGCCACCCTTCTGATGCGGTGGCGAGGATGCCCAGAAGGCAAATTCTTGGCAGAGTTGAAGATTCCGGTTTTGAAGGAAGGGAAGCAGGGCTTGGAAGTTTGAGGTGTGTTCCTTTCGACCGCAAGATCAGGATTCACCAGGACTGTATGTGTAAGGAAGAGATGAGAGCTGGGACCCACTTTGGATTGTCTGATGAGAGCAGCGGAGTGATCGTATCCTTTGTAGTTCTCGTATTCAAGCACGTGAACTGCGATGCGAGCTCATGACAGTAAGCGACCACTACATTCGTGCAAGCTTCAGCGCGGGTTAGTTGCGCACCGTATGTATCTAGGGCACCGACCACGGTCTCCCATCCCCCTGTTAGCTTGACACTCAGAGAGGCGTCGTTCGCTAAGCCGGTGTAGTACTTCTCCCTAGATTGGATCAGTCTGCAAGTCAGGACCTGCTGCAGGGGAAAAGACCAAGTTCACGCTTACGCAGCTTCTTGATACTGCTCGACTACATCAGGCTTTACTCTGTGTGCTATAGAACGCGCGTTCAAGGTTACAGGACGAAGGTCATGTGAAGGTAACAGGTTGACACGGGACGTACTCTCAAACGCATGGATGTACTTTCCCCGTCCGACTATCTTTGAGTGCTGGAGAGTTTCGACCTCTCCCTCTTCCTTGGCCTTCTCTGAGCCGTATAGAACTGACTGTAGCAATAGAATATACAGACGGTCAGCAAAGTGTGGGGTAACAAATACACACGGCGGTTCAGGAGCCATGCTCACCTGTATCAAGCCTCTTGCATTTCCCGGCGGCTTAGTTGCAGTGACCAATGGCCTGATGGTGTTAGTAGCGGCCTTGAGCGCGAGCATTTATAAAGCAAGAGGTGGTGGTCGGGAATGAGATGACGAATAGAACCTTGCCGTTACTGGTCCCGTGATGAGCCCTGTGAACGCACGTCGCGCCCTCGGGTTGTTTCAATTGAACCACCACCACCATCGCTGTGGACGCTCTGCATGCTTGGATGAGCAGCGGAGACGATGAATTCGACGCTCTCCTCGCCGACACTAATCTCACCATAGAGGATCTTGCGGTGATAGACGCGGCCTGCTTCAAGGCACAACAGCATTCGGCATTGGATAGTAATAGTGTGCCACTCGAAGAGCCTGGGCCTGCACCTGCGATACCGGATAATACAACGAGCAAATCCTCTAAAGGGGCTCAGATGCGTGGTACTCAGACCCGCATTCTTAAATCAAAGGTGGTAGCCGCTAGGTCTCCATCAACCACTATAACCCCTAATCCATCCAGCCTACTCTCGCTCTTTCGCAAAGGCCGACTCACTGTGACGGACCTCGTGACACCTTCTTGGTGTGAGGTCAAGTTTGACTACTCGCTACGAGGTCAAAGATGGAAGGGTGCGAAGATGGACAGCTTTGTCGTCAGTAAACACGGGAAGAAAATCCCTGTGAAGAAGACCATTGTCGTCGAGGCCGAGAAGGTAATGAAGAAGGGTCAGGCAGTACACAAGAAACTGGAAGAAGCGCTCCCAACATTCGAAATAGTCGTGGAGATTCGGACCGCTGAAGAAAAACTCGGCCTGGAGATGCTTAACATGATATCGAACCTCCAGATGCTTACGACCAATGGCAGATGCGTGAGTCTCGAGCAAATAATCTGGCTTGTCGACTCGGCCGTCTGATGCTTGACCGTTCAAAATCAAAAGCGCGAGTTCAGGGTTATGGGATTTATCAACGGGGTCATGATCGTCGGGATCATCGTACGTCATCATATGATGGTAATCAACGTGCTGTTTCATAACTGCCCTTAACGCAGGATGAGATTGTACGGAAAGCCGTGGAACCTCTGATCATCCCAAGGACACCCCCTCCTCTGTCTCACTCCCCAAAACGAATAAATCAGGACCCTCCAACGACATCCGAGGTGTTTACCAAGAAACGACAAAAAGGAAAGGGAAACCCTAATCAGCAGACGTTGGACGCCTTTTTCACTGTAGCATCATCGCCATTAACTTCCAGACAAACGAGACCACCTGCCAGTCAAACATCGGATATGGACGTTGACACTCCTGCAAGCTCGCAAGGCGGGCCGTCCCAAGGAATAGAACCAGGAAGCTCCCAAACCTTTGTACCAACAGCCTCGCAAGAATCCGCTTTCTCTCAGGACGTCGAAGACGTAGAGCAACCCGTGCATTACCGACTGCACGTCAATGACACCAAGACGCGTTCGGAACCGACACTCCCAAAGGACGACTTGTCCGGCAGGTTACAGCTCATGCTGTACTATCGACTCCTAGGAGCGATGTTAACACCCTCGAAACCTGTCCTCACCCCTGATCCATCTCAGAACGCAGAGTCGTCGCAACAGAGCTCGACTTCCAACGAGGTTGCTACATCGTCATCTCGTTCTCCGCGTGTCACCTTTTCCTTCCAGGACCTCTTCTTTCAACGCCAACTTATGCCAGACAGGCAGTTTTCTGATATATTCATCGCCCAGGCAATGGAGATCATCCACGTCCTGCCTAGCCTAGCCTCATCGCCCAAGTCATCTCGGAAAAGTCCTCCGCCGATACCGAACTCTTTGAACGGGATGGTAGCGATCTGGTGGCAAACTGTACAGAGCCTCGCCCTAGAACCACTAAAGGGATATGGTGGCAATGATGATGATGGACTATTCGTCGGCGGACCGATCGATCCAATGTTGGAGCTAGTGTATCATCGTCGAAAGGGCCTAAATAGCGGCAGGAATGCGAAGAAGCGGAAGGGGAAAGGGAAGAAAGCGGATCAGGGGGAAGGTTCTGTCGAAACCAAGCTGGTCGCTGATGGTATGACAGAAGAGGAGCAGATAGGGTTTGCCATCCAAGAATCTCTCAAACCATTGGTTCAAGATCACACCAAGCGAGCCTCAACTCCATCATCGCCGCCACGCGACGAGAACCTCCCAGCCGCGAATGTCCCAGAGCCTCCTCGGGCTCCAGAGTCTCCGCGTACGCCACCTGCCTCGACCTCACCTGGAACCGCTCGTATCTACAGCACCCCCGCGATCAAACCAGCCCTGGGGAAAACACGGTCCACTGCTTCACCGACGTATCCATGGCACGTATTCAACAACCACAACAAGAGTACAAGGAGCAACGATACGGCAGAGCTGGAGCCGGACATAGAAGTACTCGAGCAAGACGCCGCTGTAGCCGTCTGTCTCTCCCAGACCTCTGCTTTAGAGTGGGATCGGGCACTCGGCGAGAGTTTGATCAGCGAGTCTGAGCTATTGGCGGTGGACATACCTGTTATGGTTCCTGTGGTAGCCAGCGGACGCGATTCTCAGGAAGGGGTGGTTCATGTCAAGTCGTCACAGGATATGGATCTAGACACTCCTGAAGCGTCACAACAGAGAGAGGATTTGAGGATTTGTGAGGCTCCTCTGGCTCGGACTTTTACGATCTCAGCACCTGACGTAACTGCTCCTCTTGCCATAAAAGCCGCCACCAGGTCGCACCCGGCGCCTCCCTCGTCGCGTGGCCCCAACCTTCCCAATCCAATTGTAAATTCCGACCTACCTTCAACCTTTATCAATGGCAGCACCCCTCCAATCTCAAATGCACTTGCCACATTTGCAGTGAACAAATCGTCTGAGGAAGATGCACAGATCATCGGCCGGACACGGTTCCCATTTTCGGCCGCACATCTCGATGTTCATCTCAAGAGTGCTCTCGAATTCTGGGCAGGCTCGCGCGAGCCGAGGGGGGTGGACTTGGAGGACACGTGGAAGTGCAATTCGTGCGAGTACATGGAGGAATGTGAATGGAGAGAGGCCAAAGCGAATGCACCGCATCCGTCAAAGGCGGCGTGAAATGCGCGTACGTGCAAAGCAAGCTTGTATTATTACTTTGAGGGAGAAATCTGAGGACTGAAAATCCATCGGAATGAGATGCATGAGTTGGAATAGGAAGACACGACGGTTAGATATTATCCAATGAGATCACCCAGGGACCACACAAACACAAGTAAAAAATGGCGGATATCAGTCAAGCTTCAACGGTGCTTGAATTCCAAACATCCCAGTCCCACTACGCGGAGGCTGCCCCATGACGATAGAGCTCGCAGGGGATGAAAGGTCGTCAAAGTCGCCTGCTAACGTTGCCTCGGACAAAAAGGCTCCTGTGGTCTCGAAGGATGCTTTCAAGAGAACAGAGCTTGATTTCGCGATACCTGTCCGGTTGAAAGGCTTGTAGCCACCGTCAAATGTCTGGGCAATCAGGTTAGTGATAGGTCGCTCTCTGGTAGTTTGCAAAGGAGATCAGACTGACCATGTAGTCCGCGATAATGGTCAAATGCCTCTTGTCTACTTTGATATTGTAAACACCAAATACGTTAGACATTTCCTGGATGATCGTGTGCCGAGCGAGCTCGACGCCATACGTCTTCAGGACGGCGGCAACGTCGTTAGACTCGATGCTGTCGAGGTCGCCTTCACCGTTCTCGAAGGCCCACAGGCCTCGAATATTGGATCCCTCAGTCATGAATTTAGGCTGATAGCACAAACACGTTAGGGCGGATTAGTGGCCGTAGCATCAAACGACATCGCTCACCCCTTCATTCTTGTTTTCTGGAATGAACTCTCTACACCTCGTAATGCCCGGGATCTCCCTAACAATGGTCTTAACGCAACTCCGTTCAATGATGCCAACTAAAAGGACCTTGGGAGTCTTGGCCTCGAACTGACGAAATAACACAGTTGGATGTAGGGCGACCGAGCAATGTCTGTTTCTGGCCTCTTACCTCCACTTTGAAATTCACTGTTTGGCCGGTCTTGTTGAAGTCTAAAGACATAATGTATGGGTTGCCTTGATCATCAAAGGTGTGCCGAGCTTCGAATAGCAATTCCTTCCACTTTGGTTGAGCCTGCTTCTTCGCGGCTCGTGCTAGCATCTTCTCATCACCATCAAGGTTGTCGCTGTCGAAAGAGGCTTCGAGATCCTTGTCAGTCATGACCGGGACATCGCTCTCTTTCCCATCGCTCTCGCCATCAGATTCATCGTCATCGTAAGACACCTGTTCGGTCTTCCTCTTGGTCGCCTTTTCATCTTCGATATCAACGTCGCTCATCTCAGAATTGTTGTAACCTTCAGGTGCGTCTGGCTCTGCTTCATCCCCGTCAGCGGCCACACCGATGGCTCTATCCTCCTTTGCCTGCTTCCTCCCTTTTCCAATCCGCCCCGCCTGCATTTTCGTAGCGATGCCCATCTTCTTTAGTTCCTTCGCAATCTCTGCTTTTAGCCTCATCGGAAATGCTCTTCCGAACGTTACGAGAAGCTCCTCCTTCGTCACGCGGTACTCTTTTTCGTAATGCGCTGGTGGGAAGAGATTGAGCTGCACGGTAAATTGTCGCTTTCGGACAGCCCCCACAATGACGAGGCGCTCGGTGACTTGGACGTCGTCGATGACCTCAGAGAGAGTTAGACGGTTTGCCTTCTTGCAGAAAGTGTCAATAGCCTCGCGAGTTGTTCCTCCTTTAATGGGAAGAGTCATGGTCGGCGTTTGTGGGTGCTCCGAAGCGGTCATTACGATCTCTCTCAGGCGAGGAATACCCAGTGTAACATTTGCCGCACCATGGCCTATGGAGATGGGCGTTAGCTTGCAACTGTGTCATAGTTCACTAGCCACGCTGACCGGCGAAATGAAAGGTATTCAAAGTCATTTGCGTGGATGGTTCGCCGATGCTTCCAAAGAAAATATTAGATTCTCGGCCACATATTCTAACAGCAAGACGGCGAGCTTACCCTTGAGCGGCTAGCAATCCAATGGCTTCCCCTGGTTCCACCAGGGCCCTCATGTATCGAACATTCATGAGGTCGCGGAATCTGCTAGAGTGCATCATATCCGGTGGCTTTTTGTTATCGAATGTATCAGCGTTTTTGCGCTTGATTGTGTTACCCTCGGCTTTCTTGATGTAATCGTCCACAGATCGAGCGAAGATCTCAGACGTACTACCCAAGTATGTTACGGGCGAGTACTTGGCTAGTGTTGGCGAGTACCTATTGGGCTGGTCGCTGTGCTTCAAGATCTTTTTCATATGGCGAATGGCGTCTTGGTCATTGACGTTGCCGGACAGAGCCTTGATGTTGGCCTTGGAAACAAGGGAGACAGCGTTGCGCGCCGTCCAATCGAACTGCGTAAGGTGCATCTGCTTGGTGACGTCGAGTCCGTCACCACCATACAAGAATTGATAAACGGCGTTGTCGCTTCCCCGTACGGTGTTGTCGTAATGGATACGCAATCCTTCCAAGTGCTTTATGAGACAGCGTTGTAGATACCCAGATCGACTGGTTTTGACTGCGGTATCGATGAGACCCTCTCGACCGGCCATACAATGGAAGTAGAATTCTTGTGGCTTGATGCCCGTCAAGAAGCGGCTTCCAATATATCCTCCCGCTATTGCTGCTGTCTCAAGAGCACGGAATGACGGTAATGACTTCCCGCTGACCATGAGCGGGACACGGCGACCTTCTAGTTCCGTCTGGCCAAGCCCACATGAGATTTGTCTCGCGTTTACGGCCGATCCTTTCGCACCAGACATAACCATAGTCTGCATGTGGTTCTCGGGGAACCGACGATGTAAGCCGTTTGGAATCGACGATGACGCTATGGACTGAGTCAACTTAGCCATCTTCTTCTTGACAGTCACGTCCAGGCCATTCATCCTTTTATCGTCACGAGAGACCTCCTCGAGCAAGATCTTTAACTGCCGATCGCGCTGGTCCGACGGCAAGCCCTCCAGTGCCGGGAAGTTCGCCGTAGCCGCCTCGTGACCCCAGTTTCGAGCGTCGATGAGTTGTTCAGTCCGAATTCTGTCAGCTTCAGGCGTCAGGAGCAGGTCATCCATCCTACATGTGAACGCGCGATGTTGAAGGAACTTGGTGAAAAGTCGACTGAGAATACTCAGAAGTCGTCCCGCGACCTCCGCACCATAAAGCTCATACACCGAGTGTACCATCCCGTAGGCCGAAGCTCCGAACTGAGATTTGTCGAGTATCCCACACAACAGGTCACCGTCATAGAAGATGACGGTTTCTTCCCCATCCAGCTTCATGAACATCTTCGAACCATCCTGGAAGTCAACTTCTTTCGTGTAGTCAAAGTTTCCCCAGTGCGTATTCAGGATCTTGGAGTTAGAGAGGAGGTGCATGCCAGCAGCCGTCTCGGGAGTAATATTAAGCATAATGGTCGAGATCTAAATGATTTATGGAGAGTCAGACATAGGTAGGCATGTAACGGCGACGTATTCACCAGCTGTTTTCCAGTCCAGAGAGGCCTTGGTTTCCATATCGCAGGAGGAACTGTAAGGACATGCCCACCACCAGAGTAGTTGTCTTCAGGCCTGAGGGCACCGTATATGATTTGATGATATTCTTCTCGCGTGAAAAAGATGGCCTTGTTGGTCATCCAGACACCCGCTACGACGTGATCCTGAATGAGGCCGCGCAAGGGGTTCCCTGATGTCGGAACGAGGTATTGATTGTCATTATTAGCGATAAACCGAGCTTCGGCCCGGGCTACTTCCGACTCTATAGCAGGGAAATAATCGTGGTCAGAGTAAAAAGGGAGGTCTCGCACCATGCTAGGAACTTACGAGGGAAATGAATGTTCATCTCATCACCGTCAAAGTCGGCTAAATTGCTAGTCGCTCAGCGATCTCCATATGTATCACGTATTATACGAAAGCTCACCGTTGTATGAATTACTTAGGAACGACGAGTCAGAAAGAAGGTCGACCATCAGAACGAAGCTGAAGGCCATACTCACCAGTTGGCGTAATGCATACGGATTGTTTTCTCTCCCCGAAGCACGCGAGCCCTGTGCACCATCATACTCGGCTTGTGAAGGGTCGGCTGTCGATTAAGAATGAGGTGATCCCCATCCCGCAGGTGCCGTAATACCTTTTTGTTCCTTCCCATCGTCCGGGTCCGAAGAGTATGAGAAGTCAGATTGGCTCTGGAGCCTTCTTGAGGGGTCATGAGTTGATTGGCCAACGCAGTCCGCTGTTCGGCTGTCATACGGTCCTAATTACAACGACGGAGGATTCAGCATGGTTGTTGAATAGGAACGGTGATGAGACTTTTACGAGAGTTTGAAGAGTACCGTCTTCCATCTGAACCGCACTGGCCCCCGGATATATCCATGGCCCATTGATCACTAATTGACGCATCACGTGCACATTGTGCTGCGTAACTGGTTCAGGGAACGTGAGCTTCCTGGCAAACACGGGAGGAATGCCAATTTCGTTGGACTCGATATTGACGTCCGGAGAGATGACAGAGCGCGCAGCGAAGTTGACTCGTTTACCCTAGGGCACTAGCGATTAGCCTTATCCTAAAGTATGAGTGCGCAAGGATATAATATACCATCATGTTCTTCCGGAACAAACCCTCTTTCTTCTCCAAGAGATCCTTGACTCCAGGGATTGGAAGCTGTCCTTGTCGCAGGATTGTCGGGTTCTTCTTTGACTCCATGAAACTGTTGACGTCGATCTGGAGCTGGATCAAATAAAACAGCAACGATCCCAATACACGTCCTCCATCATTGAACGTGTCATCCCTCTGCATCACGGTTCCCTTCCCTGTCAAGTCCTTTAGCTCTCGGCTAAGCTCTCTCAGTCGATAGGACGTCTGTAACACCTTCGTCAAAAGAGAATTCTGAGGGTGCTCCATGATTTGATCGTTCATCGTTGCGGGTGGCCTGAATCGCGTTGGAGGGACGGGTACGACCTGCATGAAGAACATATCGGCAGAGGTTCGCCCGATATCTGAGTCATGAGCGGAGGCGGAGGATAGTGGGCCGTGTCGACCCCAGATTAAGCCACACAGCGTCGACTCGCATACAAAAAGGAGACGGATATGCTCGCGGAGCTCTTCGGGCACTATGACTCGTTCTCGAGAAGACTTTGCCGGAGCCTTTTCATCTTCCTCTGTTTTGACCTTAGCTTTGGATGAGGATGGCGCAACCGATCCATCGGAGTCTGAGTGCTCGATGGACTCGCCGTCAGAGTTATCCTCATCATCGGTATTATCCTCTTTCCCAGCAGTTTCTTTTCGGCCTACGTTACGATGGTCGTACGTCTGGCCAGCGAGGACGAGCGGGCGCTCTACTCCGAGAAGGAGGTTCTTCTCCTTCTGCTTTGCGAGCAGGTCAAATTCGATGATTTTTGTGTGGCCTTCTTTCTTCAACCGATATGCCGCACTAAAGCAGACAAATCTTTTAGTAAGAATGTACGAGATGACTTCTTCTCGATGAGACGTACGCTCCACAAAAATAACACGTCTTCCCCTGGATCTCGCCCATGAATGACTTCTTAAGGGCCTTGATCGTATGGTAGGCCACGCCGTCGTGATAGTCGTCTCGCTTGCTTCCCGAAGCAGCCTTAAGATGCTTCTTGACATAGGCATCAAGCCTGCCTCCAAGTGACGCTGCTGATTGCTGCACGAAGCCTTCCGCTTCGCTGTCGTCGCCTCCACGCAACATGTCCTCGTCCGGGTTTACAACCACGCTGAATTTCGAAGGCGACTTGCCTGTCTCGGCTCTTCTTGTCTCTTGCAAGGCAATATCATCGACGCCCATCGCCGCTTCTGCCAAGCCGTGTGAGAGGAGTCTGAGCTTGGCCTCGTAGACTGCTTTCTGGATGAGGGGGGTTCGTTGGCAGAAATTTCAAGCAGATTGGTCAAACCAAAGTATACGTGCCTTTGCAGGTGCCATCTTGAAGTGGTGACAAAACAGGCACACGCCCCTTATAAGTTGGTACATCTCCATTATGAATAGTGGGTGATACACCGGGGCCGGCAGCTCAATATGACCGAAGTGACCAGGACAGGTAAAATACCCTAGGCGACATGTGGAGCATCTGAGTTTATGAACAAGGTGTCAAACATTGGACCCGGTATTTGAGATGGATGCAGACCCACATATCTGACTTCTGAACGGGTCCTAGCGCCGGGTCATAAAGACCGCCATTTGTCGGCTGATTGAAGTCGTCGAGAAGTGTAGGATTGACAATCTGCTTTACAGAAATTCGGCGAACGTCGTCAGACGTCAAGAAGGAGAAGGAGATCGACTTGACGGTGGTTGGTATGGCGTGAGCGATATCCATGTTTCAGATCCGCCTTCTAATTGACCAGTAGCGAGTCTGAAACTTTCCGAACAAAGTATCGACTTCCTCGAAAGTAGAAGTCGATGTCGTGGGCTGAGGCAGGGAGCGCTGGTAAATTTTGGGGTCACGTGAGGTCCTTGCCTTTCAGAGTTTCGTCACGTCGATGTTCGCTTTCTGCGACTCATCCTGGCCACTGAATGCTTTTCTTTCGGAGCTTTCCCCTCACCTCCTCCAACACTGTTGTTCGTCGCACCATCTCGAGTGTCTCAAAGATGCCCAATGTTGTGTTTGATCTCAACCCGCCTGTGCACCGTGGGGTGATGGATCTGGATAGGGGCAAATTCCAAAAGACGCTCAAAGTATTGGCAGCACGGATTACTGCCGCACAGACCGGCTCTATCAAAGGAGCTGACGTTCTTCGGAGGTTAGTTATGTCATGCTACTTAATAAAGCGTGTTACTCGGCTGACAACCTTGAAGAGAGATTCTTGACCTGCCAAAAATTCGCAGCGTGGAGCCAGACCCTGTCGATGGCGGTAGTAGGCTGCTTCTCCTTGGTCGGATAACACAAGGTAAATTAGGACTATACGCTGTTAATACGAATTCTTACTGACTTTTTCAGCTTAGACACTCTTCCTTCTCCTGTCCGCGAGTTTCTGGCCGTCAATTCGCAAGGTTTGACGACCTTTGATGTCAACCTAGATTATGACTACTGGAATGCAGGTACATATACCCCCTCATGATCGACTCGACAGCTCGCATGAATCAATTAGATGAGATTTTGCAGGCAGTACTTCCTGAAGAACTCATTCGGGAAGGTATCCCGTCCTCGTTCACCAACACAGGCCATATCGGCAAGTGCTCTGGTCGGTTATTTGTCTACTAAAAAGCCGTGACTCATTTAAAGAGCATTAGGTCATTTCAACCTTCGGGAGGAATATCTGCCTTACAAACATCTCATTGGGCAAGTGATACTTGACGTGAGCAAGTCTCCCAAATTTAAAAAAACAACTTGCTACCACATTTCCACTTATTTCCACCTTCCAGAAACACAAGAACCTTCGAACTGTAGTGAATAAAGTGGATACGATTGACACTCAATTCCGCGTCTTTAAGATGGAAGTCATCGCTGGGGAAGAAGACTTCAACGTTGTCCTGGTGCGTCATACAATTACTTAGAACACTACAGAATGTACTCCTATTCCGTTCACCTCCCTAATCAACGCATTCTTTTCTTATGTTTCTAGAACGAATCTGGATGTGTCTTCGCTTTCGACTTTTCCAAGGTCTACTGGAACTCCCGTCTCCAAGCTGAACACGACCGAATCATCTCCATGTTCCAACCCTCCGACGTCATTGTGGACGTCTTCGCCGGAGTGGGCCCATTCGCCGTTCCAGCTGCCAAGAAAGGCTGCTACGTCCTGGGGAACGATCTTAATCCGAGTAGCTCCGAGGCAATGCAAGCAAATGCTGAGCGAAACAAGGTACCGATCTTGTGGCGTTATACCAACTCGAGAGGTATCAGCTGACAAAACTCCAAGGTTCAACCGTGGATTCGCGTAAGCTGTCAAGACGGGCGTGAGTTCATTAGAGGGTCGGCGACGCAGATATGGCGAGAACCATTCCCACATGTCGATAGCCCCCGAGCTCTGAAGCAAAAGCAAAAAGCCGCTAGACGTGCGCGGGAAGGCAATCATCCAGCTGTATCAGGACCTGATTCCGAACCAACAGGTCCACCAAGTCCTAGACGCCGGGTTGACCACTTCGTGATGAACCTTCCAGCGAGTGCCATTGAGTTCCTAGACGCATTTCGCGGCGTCCTCAAACCATTAAGAGACGAAGATAAGGTGGAGTTTGGCTCTGTGTATGGCGACTTGATGCCAATGGTGCATTGCCACTGCTTCACGAAGGAGCTGGAGATGCCCGGGGCGGAGGAGGATCTTCGAAAAGTAAGAATACCCCTCTACCTTTTTGGTCTGTTCAAAACATCGCTAATGATTTTGCATGTCTTATCTCTAGAGAGCTGCTGCACACATGGGCGCGGAGTTGCCTGCAGGGGCACTGTTTCATTTCGTGAGGAGAGTCGCACCGAACAAGGATATGTACTGCATCTCTTTTCGTTTACCTCGGGATATCGCTCTTTCTTAGCAATTAGACTCATCTCATGGGATCGTGGAAACACATGGCTTATAGCATCACCATTATACAGTAGTTCCCCGTTTCTGGATCTGATCACACCAGTGAGAGTAGACTATCGCCGCGCGAAGAATGCCTTCATTACACCATCCCAGATCATCGTCGAGCAATGGAGAACCGTCGAGTCTGCCAGGTGATTGAACTCAAGAAAGAACACGAAAAGGAATACTTTAAAGTAAGCTAAGTAGGCGTTCCGATAAGAAAATCAACCAGCTCATTCTCTTGACAGCTTCACAAGAACACCTGGCCAGGTGTACTCGAAGGTACGATATCACCCAGATTTGGGTGGTCATTCCGCCTGTTGATAGAAATGCTCGTCAAGCCATCAGAAATGCACGCATCTGCGACTACAGTATCAACTTCCTGCCTTGTCCTATCTACAACGCATCCGATGCCACAATCGCAGGTCTCTTGGTTGCATCTTTTAAATACGTTGGAAATGATTTCGATGGAGATATGAAGGGCATGGCAGAGAACGAAGAAGTTCGGCGGTGGTGGAGGCTTACCGACTCAATGCAGAAGTCACTGGTGGATGGTGCAACGGCCAGTGCAGATGGCCCGTGGTGGTTGGACGTGGATGAAAAGTTCCGCTTCGGGAAATAGGTGTGAGGGGCTACAGATGAGGTTGGCTATATCGTCGGACGGGAACGAACAAAGGGAAATCTATGTAATTCGTGGACCAAGCGCAGTGACATTCTCTGATACCCCAGACGTCCGTGATCAGTGTGATATGAGAAGTAGGAAAGGCTAGGTACGTTACAGGACAAGTAAAAGCTGAAGCAAAAGTTGCAGACAGAATGTCACACGAGATGAGTCGAAGTGGGAGACCAGGACTAACCCCTGAGATCGCACACCGAACGTCTACCCGCGTGTGATAATGTATTGACAGACGGACGTGAAGGAATGGATAGTCGAGAAGGGATCAACAGTTGCAGGCGTCTGCGGTTGCCGTAGTATTCCCGCTATTGAGGTTCACACCTGCTGCGCGGGCCTGACCGGGGCGGGCGGTACTTGCACCAGCGCGCGTACCAGATGACGAAGCAGGCGCGTTTAGAGGTAGCTTCTTGGCTACGGATTGAGATATACATGTGAGTGGCGCGAATTTCGAAGCAATGTCCGTCTGGCAAGCATAAATCTCTCACCAATTTCAGCGAACAAATTCTGGACGTTCTCCCCAGACTTGGCGCTCGCTTCACCCCACAGGAGACCTTCCTCTTCTGCGTACTTCTGAGCTTCCTCCTGGGTCACCTGTCGGAGATTCGCAGCAAGATCGAGCTTGTTCCCGCACAAATAAATCAGAATATTGGGGTCTGCCTGGCGTTGCAGTTCCCGGATCCATGTCTTGGCTTTCTGTAGAGAAGCCTGAACAAAAAATATTGGGTAGTAAGCATCCCAGCCACAGCTGAGTGCGAGAGAGAGGGTTGCTGACCGTTTGAGTGATATCATACACCACGACCGCGCAGTTGGCGTTGCGGTAGTACATAGGGGCCAACGACTGAGAGGAACGACACTGATAAGCAATTATGAAGACTTCGGCGACCTAACAACTCTTGCCTTGTAACGCTCCTGCCCGGCTGTGTCCCTGAGTAAACCGTCAGCCACAATCATGGCATGTGTGCAAGGGCCTTTAGGACTCACCATATCTCAAACTTGACTGTTGTCTGCTCATCGACAGTCACAGTTTGTGTCAAGAAAGCAGCTATACCACTCAGACGTGAGTACAAGATCTAGTTGTATGCGGCGCCTGCCTTGTGCGTACCTCCTATGGTGCTTTCCCGGTAGTCGTCGAACTGGTCCCTCACGAACCGAAGGACAAGACTAAAAGATAAGAATGCATGCCATAAGCTGCGCTGTACAATATTCGTTGCTAGCAGTGTAAACTAACCTAGACTTGCCCACCGCGGATTCACCTAAATGGCAGGCGCCACAGGTACGTCAGTCGCGGTGCTGTGCTGAATGTCTCTTAGGCTCACCAAGTAGGACGAGTTTGAACTGGAATTGCCGAGACATGCTTGTGAGGAATATGAATAAGAGGCGTCAGCTAGAACGTTAAGGCGAAGAGATCCAGAGGCGATGATACGGGGAGGAAACGTAAAGCGGCGTGATTGCAGTCTCGACTGCGCCGGGTTTTCTAACATCCAGTCGAACCACAGCTGAACTACCATCGCCACCCTCGCGCTCGCAGCGTATCTCTATTAATCCGGCAAATCCACCAGTGCACACTACAAGAGTTAGGCTTTCAAACCCGGACTTAACTTTAAGGGGACAATCCAGACGCGTGCGATAGGCTATCAAAGTCAAATCACCACCCCCATTGATCCGGACAGACCTGCAAAAAAATACAAGTTCCTCCGACCGAACAAGGAGCAAAGATAATCTTCGCCTGGATCGCAAACGCATTAACTTGGTTGCCATTCAGAGAACTCAGTTTGATAATCAGCCCAAACTGCGAGAGGAAGTCTTTGAAAGTTCTTTTTTTTTTGAAGAGACATCCCGAGCCAAAAACGAAATTTGACAATGAACCGCCATCATCCATATGGAGGCTATGACGATGCCCCCAGACGTCGAAGTGCAAGTCCACCTTATAGAGGTGGGGGTGGAGGATATCGAGGACGTGGTGCACGGCCTCCTCGCGGTAGAGGTGGCGGCGCTGGAGGTTACAATGTAAACGGAGGTCCTGCACCTGTCCAGCCGGCTTACGATGCCTACGGGACCCACCCCTTGCAAGCTGCTTATGGAGGCCCGGTCTCTCCTTACACAACTGCGACACCTATTGGAAGCGATTATTCAGCGTCATATGGAGGCGTAGGACATGCACAACGTGACCCTTTTTATGCGAATGGTGACGCTTCAGCCGCAAACTACCAAGGTATGCAAAGATCTAAAATAAGCCTTGACTCGCTTCCTTGTGGAGTTGTGGCTTTTGGTGGCAATGTCTTGAAAACGCAAGTCGTCCACTGAAAGGCTGCCAAGGCACCCAGGACGCTCAGCTAAGCTCAGCGACACTTTGGCCTGAAGCAAGTCAGCACTCACTGAGATGATTAGAGGTTGAGGTTGAGCTGAGCTGAGTGCACCGGTGACCTTGACTTAGCCCCTCAGCCAAATTTTCGCGCTCCACCTTCTTCACCTTTTGCTGCTTGGACCTATTTGATGACTGAATCCGTAAACTTATCACATTCCTTATTAAATAGACTACTCTTATGGCGGTGTGAACGAGTACAACGAAAGCGGTATGTCGTCTCGTAGCGGTGGACATGAAGAACGCGGAAGAGGACGGGGCGCCGCTCGTGGAGGTCGTCCTCGACATCGCGATGATAAGGTCCACGACTCCATCATCGAAGAACGCATTAATCGAGAACGGCCGTGTAGAACACTTTTCATCCGAAATATCAAGGTATATCATGATCTCACATTTTTTGATGATTCACTATTTTTGAATTTTTTTTTTGCATCGTGATAGTATGAATCATCTAGCGAAGAGATGAGGGCTGCATTCGAGGCCCACGGAGAGATCAAGACGTTTTTCGATCTGATCAAAACCCGCGGGATGGTGTTTGTTACCTATGTGAGCCTTATCAGCTATGATATTATGATCATAACCCTAAGTGATGAATTGCGCTTTCGTAGTTTGATCTCAGGGCAGCCCAGCGAGCCAAGGAAAGACTACAAGGCATGGATGTCTCAGGACGAGCGGTGCGCGCAAATATTGACTACCCCCGATGAAACCATTGAGCTGAGATGACATGACACCCTATCCTTTCGTCTCAGATTGATGTACATTATAGCCTGCCTCGTGAGCATGAGCTATCCCAGAGATGTGACCGAGAGAAGAATCAAGTATGTGTATCCGCACTCTTAGAGGGCATGCGACGGTTGACCCCAATGTTTCGCCTGTTAACCCAGGGAACCATTCTTGCGACTTTGGTCGACTCCCGGTCCCATCAACCCATTGACGAGATGGAGCTTCGGCGACGGATGGCTCAGTGGGGTGAGATAAAGCATATGAAACCCTTATATGTGGGAGGAATCATGAGACCAGAGTGGGTCGCCTCGTTCTCTTATGCACTATGAGTTTAGGATGCTTACGTTGGTTGGTATTAAAGTCAACGCTTAGTCGAGTTCTATGACTCCCGCGTGTGCATTCTGGCTTACGATCGATTGCGGGATCAGCACATGCAAGATGGTATGTTGGACCTCCAGTTTGAGTGGGATGTGCCAGAACATCCCCTCCCAGACGGCCCAGTACCGATTCCGTATGTCGTTGATCCTCATTCAAGAAGACTGCTGCTAATCCTCTTTCCATTCTTGTAGTATCGGTGGAGGTGGAGGTGGAGGTGGAGGTGGGGGGAGGAGTCCTGCTATGGGTTACGGCGAGCACGGCGCCTACCGCGGCGGCCCTGGAAGCGATCGAGACGCTGCGCCTACCAATGAGTGGGACAGATCGCGGGACATCGGTCAAGCGGCATTCCGTGACGACTATGCTGGCGCCCGCCAGAACTACCCAGCAGCCCCCGACTACCGGTCCGCTGACCCCCGCGATAACCGGCGTGCTGGACCTTTCCCTCCGGCGTCACCGATTGCTGAACGGGTGGCGCCAGCGGCGTATGGTGCAGCACCTCGCGGTGGTGACTTCAGAAGAGATGATAGAGGCGGGTCTGGTGAGAGAGACTTTGATCGCGATTCTAGGGGGTATGGTGGTGGCGCTCTCGCACGGAGGACGAGTAAGGACGAGTGGCGTGGCGGCAGACCTGCGAGTCCCGTGAGAGTAAGAGTTCCTCCAGCACCGGGAACGGACGAGTTTGGGCGAGCTTTACCTCCTGGAAGGCCTGAAGAGTCTCCTGTCATGGCAGCTGCACAAACGTATCCTCCATATGGCGGCGCTGCCGCCGCCGCCACTCCCTCAGCGCCGGTCACAGCACCGGTACGAGACCATCTTCTGATCTCCTGTAGTGAATTTGTGCTGAACCCCTTCTCTCATTAATAGCAAAGTTTAGATGAGAGACTCGAGCAAGCTAAGCGTGTTCAGCAGGTAAGGACAGCCACGTCCCATTAGCTGTCAAAATCTTGCAGCTCATCCATAACTTATCATAGATTTTAGCCGCCCTAAAACCAGGGAGCACATCAACTGCGACGACAACTCCCCCCGCCCCTCCTTCGGCTCCGGCCTCTCAAACATCAGCGCAAGCTCCTGGTGCATATTATGGTGCATCTGCGTCACAAGCGTCATACCCATCACCCAACCAATATCAGGCGAGCTATTCGGCGCAAGGACTACCTCCGAACCCTATGAGCACGTACCCGCCTCCTGTTGCATCATATCCACCCGCTAGCCAGGCCCAAGGTGCCCCTGCGTCTACACAAAACGCGAGTGTGCAGAACTTGCTTGCGCTGTTGGTGAGTCACGCAAAATAATTGGGCTCGCTGCACCTCGCTGACCAGTCACCTTCAACCTCCACGCAGGCACAGAATCAGCAGAAAAATTAAGCACCATTCTTGACGGTGTGCATAAGTTCTTGACACAGCCCATCTCTTGAGAATGCTCTTGGATTTTCGTGACTCTTAAGTGCACCGGCGCAATCATTGGTTAAGAATTGCTTGCTTTGTATTATGCTTCGAATAAGTTATGTTCCCCGTGTAGCATACACTGCACTTCTAGTCTTGAACCTTCTCACTATTCCGTAGTGTATTTAGCTAAGGGTATGCATTTCGAGGTAGCTCAGTGGGGAAATAGCGGTAGTGAACTGAACGTGCGGCTTCTTTTAGATTTAACTGGTGAGTGTATACATTTGACCTGCCGCTAGTGCTGATTGTTACAAAGCGCAACAAATTTGTAGGTTCAGACCTGGCCGGTGGGGACGACGTACCGAGCCGTAGGGAAGGCGTGTACTTGACCGATTGCTCCCTATCGGTTGCTTCGATGTCACCGTCTCTCTCATATACCCTCTTTTCTTCTTCTTGGGAGGCTCTCCATCCTTGCGCTTTTTCGTGCTTTATTCCGCTGACCGGCTCTTGGCGCTTTTAGCAGGTCCCAGCACACCTCCCTCAATTTCTAAACCTCAGTCCAAGGTGAACGTGCTTTCCGTTTAAGTGGAACATCTCGTTGGTGTGCGAGTTCCAACTCCAAGCTATGCTCGCTGAGGCCAGCCATAAGAATGAGCTCTTGTTGAAACCCTATTTCGTATTCGGCGCAATGGACGCCCGCTGTTTGGACACGCTGCGGACGTTTCGAACGAGATTCGTAGGCTTTTTGAGCATCTCCGATTGGCTCGATGATTCAGGTTCACCTCATGGCCTTAGACGTGATATCCATCAATGTCAATCATTGTCACCCCGTCATTGGTCTCGTGGTCATGAGCACCCCTACGCTGCCCTTCTGTGCCTTAGCCTTGGTGCAGAGTTTCGCTTGCAAGGTCTTCTACTCGAGTTTAATCTCTATCCGTCCGTTTTGTTTCCAGAACAGGGCCCTGGCTCGCAATGCACAACCCCAGCCTTTGTTGACACACTTGGGGTATGTGGGATCACACTCACCCAGAGCTGGCTCTGGTTTAAACTTTCTGCGCAGGTAGCAGAATGCGAGATAGCACCTGTGGTCTATCCCCGGAACAAGGCCACAACGGGAGGTTTAGTGAGTCAAACCTCACACTGTTCGGAAAACACGATCTTTGCGACTAGTGGCCGTTCGCTTGGTAGCGAGTTCCCACCCGTTCTCACACAAAAATTAATTTGAATGAAATTTAAAATTTAAGAATAAAATTAAAATTAAAATAAATAAAATAAAATAAAATAAAAACCCAGCCTTTGCTCCAACAACCTTTGATGTAGTATCTGCGAACCTTGGATTGGTTCCAGTACACAAAGTAAGCATGCTTAGCAATACAGATGGATCTTCCAAAGGAACTGACCTCAATTTCCCGTCCCAGATACTCCTCGCTGCTGAGGTCTTGCGATGCACTGGCGTCATACCAAAGAGCCGGAGTTTTGTGGTCTTTCTTCGAGAACAGTGGTACCGGATTTTGAGTCTTGAGATCCGGCATGAATAACAGGCCGGTATTGCCTGCACGCTTTGAGCCATGAGGATACCACGCGTAGCTAGGGTATAAGAACAACCCGTAATGATGTATGCTGCGCTATTTCTTTGAGTCAGGGGAGCTGAACGGTGGTACAGTCTGTCCCCCAGCATGGAAGCCAGTTTCGCTCTTCGAAAGCCGACATCCTTGATCTCACAAGCCACATCGATCTCTTTCTGGAAGGTGCCAGCCATTTCAATGCGTCGGATGAGCGAGTTGTCAGATAGCACCATGGCTTCATTCTCGATCTTGACCTCGAAAGATTATTAAATGAGAGAATAATTTACCCGCAATATCTTCCAGCGAGTTCCAGGAATGGAGAATTCACCTCGACACCATCCGATGGGCCCACTAGCAAAGTTAGCAATATTTTGCTATCAAGTTCCTCCTCTCTGACTTGATAGAGAACCTCGAGCGCTGGCTGATGAACAGTGCCCTCCTGCTGGAGCTATAGTGATGGAATATGTGATCCTATATCATGTCCATGATCTATCCAAGAACTATGTAATCAGTGCATAATGATCAGAGGATTAGAGTGTGTCCTAGGTAGTTATCCAGAACACTCATGTCGTCAAACTTAAACCGGACGTCGGAGAAGCCATATCCATAAATCCTGAAGTACCGGCGGGAATCGAACACGACGAGAAGGTACTGGTTAGTGACTAGACGAAGGTTAGGCTTGATTCCCAAGATTGATTTCAGCAACAAGCCCTCTCAGAGCTGGTTGTCACTCGCCTGAAGATGCAGCCTCGGGCGTTGATTGGAATCCGCCCCAGGTACCTTC
Organism: Tulasnella sp. 332; assembly: GCA_019632285.1. Classification (NCBI taxonomy): domain Eukaryota; kingdom Fungi; phylum Basidiomycota; class Agaricomycetes; order Cantharellales; family Tulasnellaceae; genus Tulasnella; species Tulasnella sp. 332. The sequence goes on from WSTV01000130.1 coordinate 43,923, forward strand.
ACGCTCCTATTTGTGATTTCGACGCTCTACTAGGTCCCTTGTGGAGCGACCAAGCGCTCCATTCGCCGCCCCCCCTCGCGATTCACTCTCCTTCCTGACGCCTAGACGAGCCAAAGAGTTCAGCAGGGTGATGACATGATGAGCAGGCCAAATCTCACTTCGATCCCTCCACGTCGCCCCAAAGGCCACACTGGAAAGGGCAGATCGGAACGGCCTTCAGTACTTCCTTCCTCCTTCACGGTCGATGATGAAGCTGCGGTGTGTAAAATGAAATACATCAGCCTCAAGCTCTGTATATCATTTAAAATCAATTTGTCCTCCATTGACGTGGTTTCGCCACTTGCCTCCCAAAGTAGGTGTAAGTATCGGGTTAACTGGTTGAAGCTAGCCCTGAGCCCCACTATGTCCTGACAGGGGCTTTAGTACTGACGATGGACTGACTCATATTTCTTCGACAGCAAAGGTATATGTCCGAGTCGCGAGTGAATTAAAGAATAGAAATCCGTACGGTTCAGCCTCTAGGCCGATTGTTACACAACTGTCGTGCATTAAATGTTCGATTTGGCACCATCATTCGCCCTCCTGCCGTCTTTCTCTGTTTCCTACCCACCATCATCGCCAGCGCCTTATTCGGGTTCCAGACTCGCGAGCTCTTCCCTCCATCACATGCCATTTGCCATTTGCTCTTGAACGTGGTTGCAGCTTATGGGGAGAACACGGCACGGAGCAAGTAGCCTTAGACACATTTGCTGGCCCGCGGCTTTGCTCCTCTTAATCATGCAAGGAGATCAACGAAGTCATAACTGGTATGCATAGCCTTGTAGAGTTGAACTGGACGAAGTGTTTCATAACAACTTCAAGAGCCAGGACTAAGGAGAATCACTGCATATAGTTCTTTCATTGTTCGCATGTTCAATCATTCTATCTGGTCTTCATGTTGATCCTTTCAAAAACCGGCGGCTTCTAGACCTTTCCGGATATCGGACGTTTCCGCCTCGATCGCTTGCAGCTCGCTGCTCCTCTGCCAATAATACGACTCCGCCACACCCACAGGTCCGAGTCCAAATCCATGCCCACCCCCTGATTCCGCTAACGGAAGGCTGGACGGTGGATTCGGCCCGATGCCTCCGGTCGCCAACATCCCCTCCACGTACGCCATGGTATTGGCGTTTTCCACACCTAGACTGATTGTAGCCGCGTTCTGAGGATCCGGCACAGGGTGCGTCGCTGATGCGGAAGCGTTGGCCTGTCGGTAGCCTTTGCTCTGATGCCGTAACATTTGGTGGACCACATCCGCGCACTTGAAGAGGCGGATGAAGTTGATGTGTGTGACAGCGGTTCCTCCTCCTTCTCCTCCGCGGCTGTGTCGATGGTGATGCTCATTGCTACGATTTCGATGCGAGGACGACAAGTTGGCCGAGAACGATGAAGATGTCGACGACGAAGGCATACTCCCGTTCGCTGAGTACGGGGAAGGTGTGTTGTTCGTCGGAGAAGGCGCGATGACATTGATGTATTCATCGTATTGCTCAGCCTGATGAGTCAAGCCCGTCAGATATAGACCTATGTTTAAAATCAAAAAGTACTGAGTAACCTGAGCCGAGGCGCTTCCGGATTACACAGCGCACCTATGAATGGAACACAGCTCGTGTTCACATTCGCGTAGAAAGACCTGTATGCAGCAAAACTTGCCGTAGGGTCCGTCAGACGGGTCAAAGGCTCCATATGCGTCGACCTCCCGACGTGGGCCCACGTCAATTGAAGCCGGATTATCACCGTACTCGCGAGAGCGGCGACGAGTGCCGACATGGAAGAGATGTTGTTGAGTGATCGGCACTTCTATCAAAGGTGAAACAGCATTAGCTCTTGATACTACGCGCAACGACTGAGGTCGTATGATCACAAACCTCAGCGACCTTGATCCAATGGTCAATGAGATCCGCTCGCTTCCCCAGTCCGTCCACACTCAGTATAGAGTACTTGACCCAAGCCACCAGTCGATCACTCGTCGAGCAGAACCGCACAAGGTTCTCAACCTCTGGACCTCTCTGGACCTTGGGCCACATCATGCACTCGTACGGCCGAACCTTTGCATACAGCCGGTATTCCACGAGGGCCAGATGCTGTGCGAGCTCCGTGGGATCAATTTTGAGTAGCTCGTGCTTCTGTGTCTTGGATTTACCAGATGTCAGAGAGGAAGGCAAGAGGGATCGTTTTTGGGGTGGGGGTGGCGCCGTTGAGACTACAGACGCATCTGACCCACTCGCTCCATTGGATTGAGATTTTGCACTCATGAGGGCCTCTTGTTTTTCGATCGTCTTGAGGAGCAACCTGGCGGTCAACTCGTTCGTCGTCGGTTGCTTGATCAGCTTCAAGAACTCTTTTAACCGGCCGACCATGTGTGGTTCATCCTTGAGAAACCGATATCGCTCGACCCACTCTGTAAGCGTGGAGAGGACGCGCGTTTGACAAGGTCGTAGCCGTTTCTCCTTCCACTCGTTGAATTGCTCCCCAGAGAGTTCTGGTGGGGGTTCCATCGAGTAGTGTTCGATGAGAAGTTCAAATACGGTAACGGCGTCGGTGAAGGTACGGTAGGTCATGAGGAAGGTGGTACGGAACGCGGTCTCTTGTGAGCGCTCTGAAATATCGAACCGCTCTTGTTAATGACTGATCTTGGCCGGAGATGACCCTTGAGAGTGAAAGGATCGGCTCACTCAACGGGTCTATGGTCAATCTCTCCACCAGCGCTTCCAACGTTCCACTCTTTACAACACCATCAGAGTCTAACCTGAGATATCCCTCTCCGTACCGCGGCTTAAGATATGGTGGCAACGCGGCCATGGCGGATTTGGCATTCCTGTACGCGACAGCATCGTCATCCTTACTCGGCCTCCGATCCACCGTCCGTTGTCTGTCATGTACGCCAGAGCGAGACCCGAACTCTCCGGACGAAGGCGTTTGCTGTGGGGAATTGTATGCAGAGTGGGATTGGCCGAGCGGTGGTTGATTTCCAGGAGATCGTAGTAGCATGTTTTCAGATGATGCGACGCCCGTCATGCCCATTGGCCGTGACGACCGCCCACGCACGGTATTGGTATTGGTATTAGACATATTGGGCATGCTGCTCGTCGACGCGGAGTGGCTGTGTGAGTAATCTTGTGCGAGAAAGGCGCCCGGGCGACTGGACTGATGTTGTGATGATACCGGTGAGGGTGGCCCGGGGAACCCATTGCCAGCCTGGTATGTGCGTGCGTTGGCACCAAAGTCTTGCTCAGAGGATTGCGTATTCGAACTGGCAGCGGAGTCCTGGAGCAACCATGGGTGAATGGGAATGCAGGGATTTTTTTTTTTTTTTCAAGTCCAGATTAGAACTTTTGGAACGATTGTTGTGCAATGAGGACATACTCTGCGCTGTATCCGCTGCTGTCCATCGCCGTTGAGGGCGATAGAGTTACTCCGGTTTGTGGTATCCCAACTATCTGCCGTCGCGCGAAGATCCCTCCTAACCGTCTTGAGCGTGTCCGCCATTGCATCCGATATTGGTTCCACGTATCCCCTAGGCACCCATCCAATCATCGTACCCCTCGCCGCCGCCCACCATCCGTTATCCTCGGTTTTGAGGATAGCGAGGATGTCGCCTTTTTGAAAGCCCATTTGATCTGGGTCTGTAGGCTCGTAGTCATGCAAGCAGAGCACAGAGAACTCCCCGACGACTGATGAGGCGGTAGACCCGACGGTGCTAACGAAGGATGCCGTCTCAGAGTACTCTGTTGATATGCTGGAGCGGTTCAGGCGTTGCGACGCCCCGCTAGCGAGATGAGGTGATCTGAGCCCATACATTCTCTCGTCTTGAGGTGATCGTCTCGTCTCGAAGGATAGTCAGATTTTTTGCTCGAATAGAGTTTTGTGCGCCCGGGACAGTTGAATGTGCTTTTGGGATCGCTGATGGATGTCGCTAGTAAGGAGCTGAAGGATGTGGGCAGGAAAGATAGACGACCCCCCTGGACCATCGGTTCTGACACTGATTATCGGACAACGGAAAAGAACCTCCGTACTGTTACCCCTGGCCCGGTTGTTTCGCGTTTCCCTTGCGGTTACTGGGTTGCACATGGCAGCGCTCTGATGCCCAGATATCGTTTGGTGGTTCATAATGGCGCATATGCCTTACGCTGATCCTCATCCCTACACTGCACCGCCTTGTTCGATATCACCGGACCAACTCGCAGCGCCAGCTCCCGTCCCAAGGTACACAACCTATCCCATCGTCAGATCGGCCGGCTGGAACGGACAGTTGCGGCAGAGGAGTCTGGTTGCTTCTAGACCTGTTGCAAGGTCAACTGTCAATGGAGGAGATCGCGGGGTTGTGAGATGAGAGAGGAGCGATGGGGAACGAAAGGTCAAGAAAAGGCAGAGAGAAACTCGCAATTCTTCGCTGCAGCTCTGCGCTTCTTATCTATTGTGAATCGAATGAAGGCTCGAGATCCTTGGCTCTGTCCAGGTTTACGTAAAGGGGTCGTCGCATGCGTTCAAACGTTGCATCTCGGCCGTTCGGGCGTCGAGGAAACTTCTAGGGGACTTTGTAGCTTGTGGTCTGCCGTTCTTCGATTGCGAGCGCCTGTTTTGTGTCTTGGGTCTATCATGCTGTGCCCTATTTATTGCTAGTTGGCCAGTGAGACTGCAAGGAAATGTTGTTTCGGGAGAATGGCACCAATGCTGTGGTAGGCCGTTCCAAACTCCACGTTCATTCCCCAAAACAAAACTGTCCTCTTCTCCTAAGCCTTGGCCTCGCGTGGGGCACAGGTCTCGTGTCCAGCTGCGCGATGGTCGAGAACATGATGGGCCGCGGCTTCCCTCATAATTTTATGCTTTCTCCACTGCACAGGCGACACAGCGAGATGAGTCAACGCTTCGGAGAACCATCAGTTGAAACACATCTCCGTCTGAATCTCTATCCTAAGAAGCACCGGTACATGGAGTCAAACGGGCAAGTTTTCATCAGAGAGATCCTTGTGAGAACATTCACGCCACCGGCAATAGCATATGATAACCGTACTCCGACAACATCTCATCGGTCGGTCCTCACCTCTCATGGCTTTTCTCTCATGCATCGGCCGCTGTTAACGAGGTCATCATTTCTATTCCTTGGCACCAGGTCCTGTTCTAGTGACGTCATAAAGGGCTCAGCCGCCACGATCATAGCATTCTCCTTTTCAACTTCCGCCACCCCTGCAATATTGTTGAATGAAGCGCAAAGCCAATCCAACGCCGTCTCACGGCTCACTCCCTAAACGCGCTCAAACAGTTAGGGAAGATGAACGTTCGTCAGAGAAGGCCTGCTTCTCCCCTGGCCATGACAGAAGCGAGGAACCTTTTCAAAAAGTGGTAAGTGGATGCCATGTCTCGACTACGACTCAAACTCGGCAATAGATGTTCGTCATCCGGTACGAAGACCCTCAATATACATAACAGGGATGTCGATGGGTCTCTGCGGCGGTTCCATCATCCCCTAGAACCCCCACCCCCCTCGGCCATCCTCCTCGGCCATCCTCTTGATACAATCCACATACACATTGTGAGCAAAGGTGAAGAATCCGAACGGCACGCTATCGCTGCATACGGCACCACGTTTGTCATCATTGTTGATCAGGGATCCAGAAGCTAGGAAGTGCTTCCAGAAGGAAAAGAGGATAAGGATTCTGACCAGCGAACCCGAGTGGTGATCATCGACCATCACCTTAACGAAGAATTTCCATCTGAAGCTACAGTAAGTTATAGGCGGCCCTACATAGCATGTTGTTGCTCAGCTGCGTCTTCACAACGTGAGCTGTTGACCGCATGCCGTCATGAGCCCATCGCAACAACCACCCCTCTGTCCTACATCCTCTGCTCACTGCTGCTCCAAAAAGTGGCTACGAGATGTGACTGTCTTGCATGTATGGGGACCACTGGCTCCAATCGTCTACAGTCACCACCGTGTCCGGTCTTGGGTCCACTATCAAAGGTATGCGATCTGCACATCTCATAATAGACTGCCTCTCGACCGATATCTCCTGAGATGCGGCTCCACCAGTAACTGTGAAGGAGGAAGGTGTTGGCAGTGCTTGGGGGCCGTCTCCGAACCACATTCTCCAATGTCACCTTCAGGGCCGTGCCGACCACCTTGGCTAAGTAAGAAAAGATGCTTTTAGGGCTGCGATAGCGCCGACGGCATTTATCCATGTCTACGATCCAGGCATCAAATACGAGCGTGAACCCTCAATCGTTGCTCAAAATCACCCGCCAACACATACAGCCCATCGGTGAAGTCTCACATGAGAGCATGAAGGTAACTGGTCTATCAATGGCGCATTGTCTTATTCTCATTTTCGCCTATGATACTGTGCTTCTGGTGCTTTGGGCGGCACCCCATCTGTAGGAACCCCCCCCCCAAGATGCACCGTATCACCTCCCCGGCACCGGATTATCGCATATATATCTAATCAAGTTGGTTTCTGTATTTGAGATGTGTCGATATTCTGAGTCTCTTCTAGGATACTTAGCTTTGACCTCAGGGTAACAGCCCACCGCCGGTCACAATCTCCGGAGGTCATATTCTGCTTTTTTGGGATCATCCAGATGCTTTCAGTGGTATATGAAAGTTCTTTCTAATTATTCCGGGGCCTTAGGAATGCCCTGGTCCAAGGCAAACCCTCCGCAACAGTCAGTGGAATGACCGTTAGAACACACTTTTCCAAATCCCGTCAAATCAAATATAATTTAGCATATGAAGGACCCATAATATATCTTAAACTGTCTATTTCTATCTCATGAATCGTTCGATATGGGTGGCTGACTGTTCTTGGGGTCGAAGGTGGAAAGTAGACATTCGAACATAGCTTTTGGCACGCTCCCATCTGGATAGCTCTCCCCACAGTGAGATATCGACAATGCCCATGATTCAATCCATAATCGCCTCGTTATCAGCTTTCGGACGATATATGATGACTATGAGCTCGAATTAGTTCAGTGGTGAACCTATAAGTGACACACAAACTAAGATACGAGCCTCCTCATACATAATCCCCATTTAATTCTGACATATGCCCAAAAATGGTGATGATTTTTTCAAAGAGTGAATTCAAAATCCAGATGTAAAATATCATCCTGAATCACATGTAACAATTTATTTATTTTTTTTTTGCCGAGGCTGCAATGCGATCCATACATTAAATGAAGCACATTTTTCTTCTTCTTTCTCCTCACTCTTAATCTTCCTCAAGGGTTGCTTTTGACATGCTGCCGCATGCATCATCCAAAAGGCACCTTTTTTCTTTTTCTTTTTTGGATTATAAAGTTCTCCTTTTCTCAATTTCGCTGACCGCAACCGCCAAAACAAAAACCTGGTCAATCAAACCTCCTCCCTTTGAAGAAACGCTTTCATCTCTGCTGTGACAAGCCAGAATCTGACAGCGAGCAAATCAAGCTACTTTAGCGTACAACCTGATGTTCGCGTTGTATTCTGGCTAGCTACGCTAACCAGGCCAACCAGGTGTTTCAAAGCTCAAGCAGTTATCTCGTGAGCCCGGGTACTTCCGGAAGTGTGAGGAAGTCTTTGTGCGATGATGCGATGTATCGACTCGTGCTTGAGACTGAGCCGGGATAGTCCCTCTGTGTGCGCCATAGACACATTGGGGATCATGCCTGGAAGACGTCACCCCCAAAGGTTTAGATGTCGTTGAGTTCATTGTACTCGCAAGTTCCTCATTGTTGGACCAGGTTGCCGGTGCAGTGGAATTCGATGACTCGCTCTACGGATTGAACGAAATGTTGGAGGGTGAAGGTGATCGCCAAGGGAGTCTACTTAGTGCTCTGACCGGTGGTGTCTCGGGAGACGCCGGGCCTGTTCGCCTAACTCGCATCTCATGTCATGTGTACTCTGTAAGAGGGACTCGTTGCTCATAATCCGGCGCTTATCGCCCACTTATGAGCCTCCTATCGTTCTGCTCTCGACTCGATGACTGCCAGGAAGGTGCCGTTCCTGAGACTCTGCCATCCTCTCCATCGCTGCCTTGACGAAAATGTGTCTTCTCGCCAATCGATACTTCGATCCGCTGTTCAGCTTGGAGCAGCAGATGGTCTCTGAAGTCGGCCTTCTCTTCTCTCCTCGCGAGTCTCTTTTCCTCCAACAACTTCTACCAAAAAATCTTGGCTCCTGGGCATCACGAGAGAAATCATTTTGGATATCAGGATAGCGACTGTATGGATAGTCTTCCTATTCTTTGAGCATGGGTGCAGGCGACGAGGTTTCTGTTCCAACCACGGCCTTCCTTTTGACGTGTTCACTCTTCGCTAGGATCGAATCCAAGCTATCAATGTCGGTACTGAAGAACTTTTCCATCGCTTTCTTCCCATCCGTAATCTTTCAGGCAGAATTTTCCGCAGTTGAAAATGCTATTCTCTGTTTCAGAAAGCCTTTACTACCCATGACCCTAAAGCTTAATCTTAGACCTAACATCATCCAACACTGATACAGTGATCCAGTGTACTCGAGGTGGGTTTCTATGTAGAATGTATAGATGCGGGTTGCCTCCTGTGAAGTGGTCCTGCTGCCCTCCAACTGCAGCATATCTTGAAGAGTACACGCCAGTTCCTGTAGAGCACCTACAATGTCGATGCCCAGCGGAGTAGATAATGAGTGCCCACCAATTTTGATATACACATGGCCTGCCTCGTTCAGTGTTGCAGCGGCCTCTCCCGGCTTGTGGTCCTTGGGAAGATAGGTCGCTTCAAGATGCGGACAAAACGCAATCACTCGTACGTAACTAAGGAGGGCATTATTGCCACCTTGGTCTCCAGCTTCTTGTTCGCCACCGAGGTTGGTCGTGCGGTTAATAATCGGAGCCATCGAACAGTTGTAGTCAACAACGCAGCATCTTATAGCCTTGCGGAACAAGGCCACATCAGACTCGATGGTATGGCTGGCTTCGTGTGATAAATCCTCGGCTATCGTGCTTCCGATGGGGATTGATCGAGACCTGGACGCCAAGCCGTCCTTAGTGGATAAGACGGACTTGAGGTTGCGTAGCTTCCTCATCTGTGATCACCGCTCAAAGACTCGTGCAGGGCTATCGCCGCGCGATTGCTGTTGAAGGGAGCTTTGCCCGAGTCAGCACTAGGACCACAACCGGAGGCTTGGAGTGCCATGATCTTGTTCTTCAGGTACGCGAAACCTTGTTCGTACATCCAGAAGGTCGTGACACAGGTGTCAAGCTGCATGAAGCAGTCCCTCAACGCGCCGATCGTCTCTAACGTGTATGACTTCCTGCTATAACCGTCAATCGCATCAGTAATTTCATTGAAGACGTTATCTTTTAGTCCCAGATTTGTGGCTGTGACACAAGTCCGGAGGAGGCCGTCAATGAGTTGAATATCATGATCGGGTTCGCCCTGCGAGGTCAGAGCCCGGAAGATCCTGGGTGCTTCCCGTTGGAGGACTATACCGTCGACTTC